>JAQIUS010000189.1:0-102905 GCA_028639655.1 Colletotrichum sp. SAR 10_66
CTCTTTTTTTCTTTCTTTTTTTTTATTTTTCGTTTTGTTTTTGTGGTTATTTTTTTTTTTTTTTTTTTTTTTTTTTTTTTTTTTTGAGAAATGCCACTCAGCCACGTCGTACACTGCTCTTCTACTCTTATCTTCTATCTCATAAGTTTTTTATACCTTACTATTAAGACCTCTATCTAGCTAGATAATTAAAACATAAGCCTTACTTAGGCACTAAATATATTAAGGCAACTAACTAATTAAGTAAAACTCCCCTATTAGATAGTGTATTACTACTTACTGAAAGTGATGCTAGATAGAAACTAACGTCTAGCTGAACGAAGAGTAAAGTTACTACATACTTAATAAGGGTGGGTATCTAGAGATAAAGGCTGTCCTTATATATTAAGGAGAGCTATATAAATCTAGTAAGATTTGAGGAGCCTTTAAGCATACTGTATTCAGCAGGTAGTGGCTTATAATCTATTTACTAATTCATTCCTAATAGAATAATCTAGTCCTCTTAATTACTTAGGTATTATATAGGTAAATAATCACTAAAGCATAAGTTTGAGATTAAATCGAGAATCCTAATAGTAATATTAAAGTTGAGTGAGTGACTATATGCTAGCAGTCCTAGCTATTTGAAAGGCGCTTATATTCCTTAGTCTAGTGAAAGTATGTAGATATGTGCATCGTCTTCAAGCAGACTCCCCATTTCTAAGCTCTCTAGGGGTTGCACCGGAAGCTGCTGAACTCATCGTTCCAGTCGCTGCTCAGCCAGCTGACTCTTCCAGAAGAGCTATAAACGCGTCCCCTGCAGCTGGTATCGACGTAGAAGCTGCGGGAAATTGCGCTCTTGGCCTTGAAAGGGGAGGCCTTGTCGTTGTATTCCGGACCGATATGGTCTGTGGATCGAGTTAGAGGAACTCGTCATTACTTCAGTGGGCAGAAAGCTTTGAACGGTAAGCAAAGTGGACCTCGAGACATCAATAAATGCGGCTTTGGTACTTCATCGATACCGAAAAAAGCTGTTTGAGTTGATCTGGACTGAATATTGATATAACTATCATGGTCACTTTACCTCGCATATGTTTCGAGCACCTGTGTATTCTCAAGCAATGTCACCAGGCCTTGAAGAACTTGAGTGTGGTTTGCGTCCCATCAACAGACGATCAAAGCTCAGCCGAACGACATAGACTCAATGTCCGAGGAATAATCAAGTATTTTGCATATAAGAAGCCGAACACTATAGGAATTCTGACATGATGACACAGCAGCAGATACGTCCCAATGATGTTTCGCTTGGATTGAATATCTGCCTTCAATTCTCTGGTCACCTGGATTGATACCAAGGTTGCAATCCTACTGCCGCCAAATCTATCACCTGACAACTTGCTACCCACGACCCTTCCTTGCCCCCATTGTCGGGGACTTATCCGTATCGAATAAGTCCAAGTAAAGCAACCGGACACATATAGAGGCATTTGCAGCCAACCGCACACCATCCGTCTGTGCCAGCCTACAGATAACATAGAATACTTCGAATCCCTTCGCACCGCATCTAGCATCGCATTCGAAGGATGCGGAAAGCTAGAATTTGTTGTTGGATTCCTCTCCCAACGCTGAATTTGATGATTAAATAGGGGAGCTTCTCTGCTCTGCCAATACTGCATGTCCATTGGAAATGTCCAACGCGAGGTCAGTGGATCAGCCGAGTCAGAGTCAAGTGAACATCAAATGAACGATGGATTTGATATAAATATGTACGGAAGATGTAGACTTTGGAGAGACTTCATGCAATAGCGTAAACGCCCCAAATGAGCATGTCAACTTGTGGGCTTCGCAAAATGGCGCCCCCTTTCTGACACTTTCAAGCTCTCTACGTACAACCTCTAATGCTTCACCTATGCTCAAGGTCTCAGCCTTGAGCGTTCTCATCTTCCTCTGCCATCTTTGTGGTATAAATGCTAGTATGCTCAATGAGAACCACAGCATCAAGACAGGAAAAAGTAACTTGCATTCGTATCTGGCACATGTCGCTATACTAAAGGCTCAAGATTGGTGATTTGACCGGAAACATTGCAGGTGGCATACTTAAATTGTTATTGTAAGAAGTGATGAAGCCAGAACCATGGAATTGTGTACTGCTCTTCTCAGCCGTTGAATGCTTTTGCAGGTGCTGTGAAGCTGTGAAGAGCACCGCTACCAAGCCTCCCCAGAACCAATTTCCATCAAGATTTCCCGCCGCGACGAGCCATCTCGTCGTTCCGCAGTCCATCATCCCACTTATCGAGAGATTGTACATGGGGTGTATGAGACATGGAAAGCCTGTTGTTGACAATGTATTCGTCTTTCAACCTCGTGGGTAAGGTGGGTACAGATCGTCCAACTCGCAGCCCCCATCCAATCTGAAGTAATGCAAGCCATGATAAGAGCATAACTGTTCTCTCATTGGCGTTGAGTTCAAAGTCAAGATCAAATCAATTCAATTTACTTAATAGTTCGAAGCTCGGCGATAATAACGGGCAGACGAGACATTCTCAGCTTGCCCATTCCAAAACCCAAGCTCAGCCAAGCCCTCACGTTTTAAATCCCGCTCATGGTAAGATATAAACAGTACTCGATGCCAAATAAAGAGCTTATTAAATCGAAGGCAACTGTAATGCGGTATCCTTGCGATATGAGCAGACAACAAATGCAAGAGAGGCGGGTGCTAAGGGAATACACTAAACATTCCGAGTTTTGATCCCCGTGCTGGCACGAATTGCTCGTCGCCCATCTCTTCCATCTCCCCAAACTGATACATCTGTAAGGTGTCCTACTGAAAGCTATAGAGACTATGGAATGTCTCCAAGGCCACGGAAGCTGTGAGCAACAGGCGTCACATCTAGATGACCTTGTCGACCCCTCAAATGTGGGAAGCCGATGATTGCTGAGCCGGAAAAGCCAACAGCATCCCGGCACTTAAAAGCTCCGCCGTCTCCAGCGAGCTCAACCAAAGCCACAGCTTCAACATGGATGATAGCATCTATATGCAACAATGACAGGTACTTTATATAATCCCTCCCACTCCTGCTTTAGCACAGATACACCAACACAATCATCACCCCGGTCAGAACGTTACGTATCCTTCCAGGTGAAAAGAAGAAGACACCTTCAACATTCTTAACACAGCATCGCACCTTCGCTAACAACTCAAGCGTGAAGCGAACTACTTCTATCACCGCTAGCCGCTTCTCCCGCCAGTATATACATCCTCATAGACACCTTAATCGCTAACGTAGCTAGCATCTACTGCTACGATGAGCGCAGATAAGAAGAAAGCCCTTGAATGCATATCATAAAACTATAATTTCCCTTTCAGTGCAAGATATAGCGAGCCGAAACACACTACTTGCAGCTGTGGCGATTTGTCCTCAAAGCCAGGAATTTCATCCGCACACTTTTTATTAAATAGCCACGAAGCCCCGAATGCTATGACCGACCACTCGTTCCACTAGCTACCTGGGCTTTACAGAGAACAGCTATCTCATGCCCCTGGCTGTCCTCGCTTTTGAGATTCACAGTAGTACCCTCAGAGGGCTGGTTTCGGTATAAAAAAGAACAGATGCATCCTCCTACGCCAATTCCTCAGGAACACAAATCCAAGGTGGTGTCCATAAATGTGACTCAGGCCATGGTCTCAAGCTTTAATCATTGCAGAGTCAAAAGCAACACAGCCATCATCACAATTTTGAAGCATCAAACTCACCATAAGGTTATCACCGACCCTGGCGTTCTTCATCTCCGTCGTCCACTGTGTATCCCAACTTGCCACCCGTCGCGTCTCCAGCCTATCACATAGGCAACCTTCATGCAACTCCTTCAAGACGGGTGTACTAACTTCAAGTCACAGAGACAGCCTAGTTCACCACCGTAAAAAGACAACTCTGCCCAACACATTGCTCGCTTCTGAGGTCAGATTCTAGCGTCATCAGCACGCTTATATATCCACGCAAGTCGCCAAAAGGCGCTTCAGTACAGACAACAAGTGCGCCATTTCGAACTTTCTACATATTCACCCGTGGCAGATGATTGCACTCCTCAACAGACACAATGGGCCGCATCATTTCCCGCATTTAAAGCTAATTGCTGGGCCTTTATTAGCGCTGTTGCCGTACTTTGGAATTCTCACCCGTTTTCGACAGTGACTACATCACACCATGCGTCAATCCCCTCCCTCATCGCCGTGTCTTATAGTATATTCACATTAGTATCAACTAAACACAAACGCACTCATCCTTATTTTGCCCCTTCACAAGGTCGTGACTCCCTCTATATCTCAGTCATCCACCCAAGAGTCACCAATCAGGTTCGTCCATGTATGTAAGGAGAGAAGCACGTCGTGTGTACATTGCCTATTGACCTTCCACGAGGACTTGAACAGAGTATCTATGCCAATATATACCCTGCAGTGACCGTTTGTAGACCCGATTCTCCCCTCAGCTTCCCGGCTCTCTCGTGAAACATATAAAGGCAATTCTCGTTCAAAGACCGATAGCTCATCAAATCTTGCACGCCAGACGAGGGGTACCATTTGAAACGGGCTGTTACAGAGAAAAAGAAGTTCGGACCTGTCAGTACGTCAGTAAACAAAATTAGAAAAAGACATCGTCGTCTCGTAAATCATACTTGTAAGCGGGCGATGTTCGTCTTCTCTGGCACACTAAACGTATTCGTCGCCCATTCAGTCCCATTCCAACTTACACAGCAGTGATGCTGTGTCCAGAATACCGATCAAAGTTGAAACAGTCATGAGCATATGCGGTTCAGATGCAAATGGTAGCGTCAGCCTGTTACAAATATCCAACGCGGTTACGATTTGGCTAGCTTGTAAACTAATCCCTCCTCTAACACTTAAATAGCCGCCCTTCCCAACGGCCGAGACAATGGCATTTACAAACAACTCATCACATGTCTTCCCAAAGTGTCATTTCATACTTAAGCTACATTCTGGACTTCTCCAACTTCAGAACCCAGCACAACAAGAATGAGAGCGGATGCTGTATATTGATCGCGTCAGCAAGCCCCTCATTCCTAAAGCTGCCCGCGGAAGTTCTCTCAGTGACTGATCTAGCTTGGTAATTAATCAATCCCACACCAACCCTTACCTCTATTCATCTTTGCCCGAGTATGCGTCATAACACCAGACCGCAAAGAAAGCCCTCCAAATTCTGTATGCGTGAACACGTCCTTGTGCTTACATGACCTGAGATGGAAAGAAACCGAAGCTGTCAAGCGGTACAGTGTCCTCATATGAACAATCAAGACAACGAACGGATTGGTTCTGCTAGAAACTTATTTTCACTACGAACCGCCCTTATCGAACCACATCAACCACCAACATCGTTCCACAGGGAGCCTCGAAGCTATCCAGCTTCACCGCAAGTGCTCTATCCCTTCATCCCAAAAACCATGCAACAGCAATCGAAAATGCCCACTAAACAGAATATAAAACAGTATCCCGCGCCGAAACGATTCTCAAGGACAACAATGAACATGAGGACGTCTCCGTTCAGAGAATTCATTACCCTGCCTTAGTGACTCATCTATAACATACGACCATCCATGACAGCAGCTCAACCCGTCAGACAAGCACACATCCCCCATCAATGATCTTGCGCCGCTGTTCTTCCTAACCATCCTGTGTGTATTACCATACCTCGCCTTCCGTCGCTCACAAACATGCGCATCTAAAGTCCCAAGTGAGAGAAATCGTCGATTCACAGAAGATCCAGCATTTTCAGAATAGATATGAAAGCAGACCAAAAATTGCAACCCCACTGAATTGTCTCAGCTACTTCCTCTACCCAATATCTTCATATTTAAATAGAAACCCGGTCCACGACAAACACAGCTCCACCACGCACGACAACCCCATGCTCCTCGGAAGTATATAACAAACCTTCTGGCACACCATATCCTCCCTCACAACACAGAAATGATATGTAACTCCATGACAGGCGAGTGACGAAGGACGGCGGCTTCTCTCAGTCATCATCCACCGTCGTCCACTGCCTGTCACAACCTTCAAGTCAACACACGCCCATCTCATCGCTGCAACCAACACACAACAAGCCCCCTCTTCTCCATCGTCTCCCCCCATTTATTCCCACAGCATAGCCCACAACCAACAAACCAAGCCTTGTCCATCGCGATATTCGGCAATGCCACATGTTCATCCACCGGCATGACGAGTAAATGTTATCATTCAACAGCACTGGCTGATCTAATATCAGTTCCAACAACATCCACAAACAATTCTGTCTTTTTGCCCAGAAATACTTAAAGTGAGAGCATACTTATACCAGATTGAGCGTTTGGGCGAGCTGTGCAAGACCGAACGCCCGACAACACTACCTGCAGATTTTCCATCAAGCCAAAACGCTATTCATGTCAGTAATGAGTTCTCGAAAGCTTCATGATGTGCGTTTCCGGCCAAATGCCGTATTTTCTCATGGCTACCTGTCCTCATCTGTTGGGAAGATTTGTCAATATCACCAGTTCAACAAGAGACGTCCTGATCACATACGTTGAGGGTAGGAAAAGCTAGGTATTAATGCATTCTATCTATATACCAATTGCCCATGTCGTGTTCGCCAATGCTCGCAGAAACCAATCACTTTTCTCCATCATCTCAGTTGCACCATCATGAGCACCTGCACCCAAGCGGCTGCTAGCCAACTTCACCACTGTCCTACAGCTCTCTGACAGCAAGAGACACGTCCACCGTCGAGGCCGAGGTTCCCTACTTGGATCTTGTCGGCAAGGCAATCTTGGCCTTGTCGCTTTGCTCCTCGGCAGCGTCCATGTACAGATCAATCAGGCAACCAGCCGACCATGCTTGTGTGGGGCTCTGTGTATTGTTAGCATCGGGGTTCATCACAGGAACAGTGGGAAAACTTACGGAGTCGGGGCAGTCCTCTCCATTCTTCTGGGTGAGCTCGGTTAGACCAGCCCAAGGGCTGTCCTTGATCATCTGCTTGCAACCCATGAGTCTTCGGGTGACTTGCTGGAATGCCTCAATACGGTCTGCGTCGGAGCTTCTTCTCTCCAAGTCGAACTTCAGCAGAGCACGCAGGAAGAAACCAGTCGGCCAGAGCCATTCCGGACCCTGGTGGTAGTTTCGTCCCTTGCTAGTGGCGAAGTCATCGCTGTCTTCGCTGTTGCGGTAGTAAGGCCTGTAGTTCAGATCGGCGGGATCAAGCGTGGCCATTCCGGTGGGACCGCGGAGGACCTGGTCAGCAACGCAAAGCGCGTGAAGGGCATGGGCCGGCTCGAAGAGCTCGGGAGCGGCGCACATGGCGATCGGGAAGTTGGCTCGGAGCTGGTAGTCCTCATACTCCTTGCCGGACTTGTACAGGTCCTTGTAAATACCACGTCGGTTGACGATCTTGGTGTTGACGTCGTACTTGGAGTCCTCGTCGGGGGAAACGGGGACGTAGTAGCATCGCTCAAAGTTGGCGCGGATGAGATCCGCCCAGTCCTTGAAGGAGATGGAAGAGTCGTCGCTCTTCTTGACGGAAGAGTATTGGAACTTGCCCTCAGAGTTGAGCGCAGCGACCCACTTGAGAGTGCTGTAGAGGAGACCAGTGATCTCAACGGCAGCGCCATCACGAGGGGTACCGGGAACACCCTTGGAGCCGGCACGAGGGCTCTCTCCCATCTTGTCCATCCACGTACCACAGTTGTGCTGGTTGCCGCCAAAGACGATACCAGTGTTCCAGTCAACGTTGATGGAAATATTGAAACCCTCATCGCTCATCTGAGAGTCAATGGAAGGTCCAGCGTTGGCTTCGCGGAAGGACATGCCGGAGGCGTGTCTCTGGAGAGCCTCTTGGATAATGTCCTCAATCGTGCTCTCATGCGAGTAAGCGCGCGAGTCGTCGACGTCAAACCAGGTGTCGTCATATGGAAGGAAGCGTCTTTTGACCTTCTCTTTCAGCAGGCCCAGGCCGTTGGGGGCGAACTTGGTGTAGTCCTGGATGCACTGGAGGAAGAACCAGATGGAGTCGCGAGAGTTGTATCTCGGCAGAGCACCACTGCTGAGCAGGTTGGGAATCATACCGTGCTTCAAGACACTGGCGAAAGCGAAAATGTGCTCCTTGGCCTCGTCGAAGCGACCGGTGCCGAGGTAGAGACCGCGCAGAGAGATGAAGACATCACGGCCCCAGCACCTCGCCCACTCAACGGCGAAGTGGGGCAACCCAGCAGCCAGCGAAGGGACCAACTTCTTGGGCCACAGCGATGCTGACTTGACCAGACCCGTCTGCTGTACACTGACCATTGCGAGGCTCTGGAGGAACCACTGTCCTTGGCGGACGTTGTCATTCATCTGCTCCAGGCCGCGCTCCCAGCCAGCCATGTAGAGGGTTCGCATGACCAGACCGAAGTATCTCGGAAGCAGGAAACTGGGAATCTTGCGAATAGCGTCGAATCGATCCTTGAGCCAAGCAGCAGGCTTGCCGAGGCGCTCGAACTCTGGGGTCTGACTGGCACGCTCCAGCCGGCCAATGGTGAAGTCCAAAGCCCACTGACCATCACGCAAATTCTGGCAGAGAGGATGGGCCAGGTTGTTATCCTTGATGATGTTCTTGAGAATGCTCCACCAGCCCTGAAGACCGGCGTAAACAAGCTTTCCGTGACCGGGGATGTCGTAGCAGCCATCCTTGCCTCCGCTACCGTCACGCTCCTCAGCCTCACATCTGTAAAGAAGGAAGTTGAGGTCGACGAGGTTCAGGTCCTCAACAGCCGCCTTCGCACCAGAGGTCACATAGGTATCGAGACCTGCGGAGTGCTCAGCAGTCGGGATCCATGTCTCAAACAGGGCAATACTGCCCGGGGGAAACTTGTCCCGAACGGCGATGATAGTCTCGTCGCCCTTGACTTCCATGCGGATACCGGGGACATCGACGACGCGACTCGGCAAGCCGCGAAGAAGCTTCTTGTCATCCAAAACCTCCTTCTTGGCTTCGTCGCTGGCATCAACCTCAAGCATCCAGCTTCCCAAGTGGCGGGCTCTGGTTCCGCCGAGGTGGACAGCATTGAAGGCACCGTTGCCATTGCCGTATCCAGGGAATGCGGTGTGAGCGATCAAGAAGTAACCCTTTCTGGAATCGGGGTGAACTCTGTGAACGGTGATGTACTGGTCTTCGTGGTGAATGTGAGTCTCATCGTACCCGTCCTTGCCCATGAGGGTGTGGATCTGGTTGAGAAGCTTCTTGATGCCACCGATGCCGTTTCTACCGCCACCGACCTTGACGGGCTTGGAAGAAGACTCGGAGGTGTAAAGCCTGGTCTCGTTGACCAGGTCGACAAGCTTGGGGTAAATCTCATCGTATCCCATGACACTGCCAGTTGCGCTAGCGCACATGTTGACGAGGGCAGCGTTGGGAAGGGTGTCGCGAGCATCACGCTTCTGGGCAGGGGTCTCGTTGTCGTGAGTGCAGTCCATGAACAAAGCCTGAACTGGCACCGGCTTGATCCTCCTGATGATCTCTCTCGAGGACGGAGCTCCGTTGAGCATGTCGCTACCCTCTTGGGAGGGGCTCATCGGGCTCATCGGAGACTTACCGTCAGGACGAGACACTTCATCAACCTCGAAGCTGCCAATGGGTCGACCGCCGTGTCTGTGCACCAAGCGACTCAGCTCACCGGTGCTCCACGCCTGCATGGCCTCACGGATCAGGGCACTCAAGCCCAGCCTCTTAACGAAGACGTAGTCCATCTCCTCGGAACCACTGAAAAGTTCGGCGACGACGTACAAGTCGGGTCTCACGCGACGAGCCTCATCGAGAATGTGCTCAGCCACATGGATGGGCGTGGAATGACAGTTGTCGATACGGAAGCCGGCAAAGTACTTTGCCAACATGCGGGCATACTTGGTCATGTACTCCCACAGGAAGGGGCTGTCGGATGGGCCCTTGCCGTAGCGAAGCTTGACGCAGTCACCCCAGACAATAACCTCACGACGGAGGTAGACGCGAGAATCGGGACCGGCATTGTCGACGAGGGCGTTGCCTCCCCAAACCCAACCGTTGTTGACAAGGACGTTCTCCTCGGGCTTGTTCTTGGCGGTGGTGTCGTTCTTGGGCAAGCGAGTGAAGTATGTCTCGATGAGAGGGTTCTCCTTGTTGACGACACCCATGCGCGGGCCGTGTTCGTCCATGCGGCAGTACTTGATGCGGTTGAAAAGCTGCTGCAGGATCTCGGTGATCTCGGCGTCGTACTCCTTGTAGAAGGGAAGGTTGACTTCGTCCAGGACAGAGACCAGCTTGGACTTTGCCGCAGCCTTCCTAGGGCCGCTGCCCTCTTCACCCTCGTACCGTCCAAAGATGGCAGACAAGAGTCCGGAAGCGACGCTAGGGTCGATCTTTCTTCTGAAGCGCTCTCCCATTCGATCACGGCCTTGGAGACCGTTGGTGATGAGGAACTCGGCTTGCTCCTTCAAAGGCGCATCCTTGAGTCCAGTGACGTTCGTGCCCGCAGCTTGGTCAGGGAACGTGGTCTGGCCAGCAACCCAAGCTTCCAGAGATGCCTCAACATCGCGCTCGACGTCAATTGCGTAGTACTCCCACAGTCTAATCTCAGAGATGACATGCTTCTTGATAGCTTCCATAATCTTCAGCAGATCATCATCGGTCTTGACCTCGGTGGGAAGACCCAGCTTCTCGAGGTTGTCGCTCAGCTCCAGCAGCTTCGTGTCCAAGAGCCAGGCAGACTCCAGCCAAGGGGCCGTAACGAGGTTGTAGCCAGCCGAGGGGTGGTCCTGCAGCCAGGCGCTGTTGTGCGCCGTGTGGTTCAGGACAATGTCGGTCAAGCTGAGCATGGAGTACTGCTTCTCCAAGCTCTCGACCAGGCCCTGGACATCCTTCTCGCCGTCGGGGAAGCAGTCGGGGTCCCAGCCCAATTGGTCGTACAAGCTGTAGGGAGAGTTGGAGGCACCGCGGACCTGCAGCGGGGTGAAGTGGATCATGTTGTATCCACGGTCGCTGATGCCGCGTAGGTGCTTCTCCCAGTCGCCCGGGTACTTGCCCATGAACTTGCTGATGACGGAGAAGATTGAGAGAGCAGGCAGCGGCAGAGGCCTGCCGTCGAGGCTGAGGCGCGGGGCGACATCGATGTAGTAGAGCGGGGTCTTTTTGTTGGTGGTTTCGGTCTGAGGGCTCGAGTCCAGCTCCTCGGCAAGGTCCGGCAGCTCAGCGTAGGTGGTGTAGAAGGCGTAGGCGCCGGCCTGGAAGATGGGAATGGAGATTTCGATTGTGCGATTGAAGTCAGGCACGAGTCTGGGCCGCGCATGAGCTTCAATCCTGAGGTCAATTGAGGAGCAATTGGAGGTGAAGCTTACTTGAACTCGCGGAACTGGTCTCTGTGGAACTCGGCGCCCTGCTCTGGAATGTTGACCCACAGACTGCCATGGCGACAGATGGAGGAGGTGCCCTCAATTGCGAAGCGGATGGTTACGGGGTCGTTCGTCTTGGGAGCGAGGTAAACATACTCGCCGGCGACGTCGGGAGAGCCATCGTCGTTCAGCGGCAGGAGGTAGACTTCGTTGGACATCATGGTCTTTGGCACCATCCCTCAGATGTTGCAGGAGGCAGCTTCGTGCCCCGCGGACAGATCGGCGTAGGTAGACTGGGTCGCAGGCAGCGCAATGACTCGAATCATGCACTGCACGGGGGGCGAATCCGCTCGAGGAAAAACACGCCGATCCGGGTTGCAGGCGACAGGGGACGAATTGGCGACGGACGTCAACGCCAAAGCCTTTGGAGGGTATCTGCTGCTTGGAGAAAACGAGAGGATTGAGGAAAAGAGAAGGATTGCGGTGAGAGTGTGGCAGAAGAAAGAAAAGAAAACACGATGCTGAGGTAGACGATAGCGACGGACAGAGAAAAAGGTCAGCCTGGTAGCGTGGTAAGGTAAGGTAGCTCTTCGAAAAAGGTATGGCGGGGTGTCAGTGGCAGCTCAGGAATTGGCGAAGGACGAGCTCAGCTCACCGGCCGGAAGCTGTCGCACAGCAGCAGCAAACCGAAGAAAGGAAAGGACTGGTCCGCGGGAACTGCTCCGGCCAAGGAACTTTTCCCAGCGAAGGATTGGCGGCCGGGAAAGTACTTGCTGCTAAGCTCATCGTTGTCTTTGTTGTTCTTTCGTTCGTAAAAGCAGCGCTCAACCCATCTCGAGGTACATCCGTGGCTGCGCTGGACCTTCCATGCCTGCAGTAACCTTGCCAACTTTAGCTGCTGCAGCTTGCTTGCTTGCTCTTAGGCGGGCAGCAGCGACGAAGGTGACGGCACCAACAGGAAAGAACCCAGGTCAAGGCAGTCCATCAGCAGAAAGTCTGAACACGAAAGATGGCGGGGCATGTCCTCCCCCATACAAAAACATGGGAAAGATACATGGTCTGAGATTCGGAGCTGCCAGACCTCCCCGGAACGGATAGCTTCGGCGGGGACAGCACAGAGCGGTGGAGCGCCCTAGCGGGGTTTGAGTTAGCGCCCAGAACCGCGTGGAGACCGGGAGACCTGCCATCGCGATCTCCATGATTCCAGACCGCGACTTTCCACTCTCCTTGGACACACCGGATCGCGATGATAGCCAGTTCTCCCAATGCCAGCATTGTCAGTGGCCATCCGTGCACCGTGTTCCATATCGTGCAACATGGGCCGCAACTGGGGTAGGAAAGCGATATGCCGGGGGCGGAAATTCACCGGAGAGGCCAGGCCCGGCCAGGCCAATGCCAATCGTCGCAGATATCCATGTTTTTTCTTGCGTTGCGACTCTCAACAGTTTGAAGCGAAGCATATTGCCCCTGCTGCCATCTTTGGTCTATCATCGCATCGGCTCGTGTATATGTGAAGTCGACTCTTCAGTTCTGAGCAACGCATAGCTCGCTCGTGGTGTTAGTGAGTAAGGTACTAAGGTAACTATCAGTCAATGCATGAAATGGCGTGGTGTTGTGCTCTCTCGGCGCAGATTCCGGTCCCAATTGATTCTTGACTGGTCTGATTTGTTATGACACCAGAAGCAGACTACGGCACATTTCCATCCCCCGGCCGAGAAAAAAAGAGGCTAGAACCATAACAGCTCTCATCCCGGTGCCAGAATGACGTCATCAAGCCGTCCCGCCGCATTCTAGCGCCTGAGAGCATGCACAGACGCAGTTTCATGCCCCTCCTTCCTTGTTCCTTTTCTTGATGGTCGTTTTCTTGCACGCTTGAAGTCCCCACTGTCGCCAGCGCACCCTCGGAAGGCCTCTCATCATGTTGGTTTTCCCTCTTAGGTCTACTGGCCGTTCTGCCGTCAACTCATTGTATTGATCTCCGGCGTTTCATGAAATACTCGCATGCTGCATTGATTCAATTGACTTTTGTACCTGAACATCTCCCGCCGCAATGACGCTCCTTCCTGACAATACAATGTGCCCCCGTACTTGCCTGCGTCACAAGCAAAGGCGGGCTAATCTTCGTTCGGGGTCGACACCGCTCTTTCAATTCACCATGAGTCCTCTGTCTGCGATGTATGCTGAAGATGCCGCGGGATGTTGCTCAGCAGCGTCTCTGCGAAATCAAACCCACGAAGAAGACTTGGCAGCCAAAACCTCACTTTCATACAATGTCGTCCAATTGCAGCATCACCTTTCTGCATCCATGGATATGATATGATCATCCATTGAAACCAAGCAAAGCCTTCAAACAAGCGCTGTAGTGCGTTACGTTTCTTCCATTAGGTGCAAGTAGACTACAATACACTGTTTCGACAAGATCGACACATTTTTCTGCTGCTGTTGTTGTTGTCATAGTTGTTCCATGTCATGATGTCTAAGCTAGAATCAGATCGCTGGCTGGGGCAGGTTGTGTATGGCAACACCTTGTATGGATTAATGTGTTTTACACGATGACCTCTCCTTATATTAGCCGTTCTCTAGTCGCTTGCACTGTTTCTGGTCGATACTAACTTTTCTAGGTGAAGGTATTGCAGAAACTGGAGCACCAGTGTCTTGTGGTACTGCAGGTCATTCGCATCTCACGGGATATTCCTTCATGTTGAATGACTAATGAGAGCAACTCCATAAAAGAAGCCGTGTGAGGCCGGTTGATGTACTCTTGAAAAAAGTTCAATTCCCAGTACATTACAGTTCAGTGTTTTTGTTTCCCAAACTTACATTGCTCTCTAAATACCAAAATTGGTTAAGTATTGAGTCCGCTATAGTCATGCCAACATAGGTAATTCTGGTTTACTTCTGGTAGATCATATCCAATCTCGGCAAGAGCATCAAACACAGTCCGAAATGCCCCTAATTCCTCCAACTGTAGGTAGGATGGGACATCGTCCGGAAAGCAGGTCTCAGTTGGTGGCCGCATGATGAATTCTCCAAAGACCCATTCTTCAAACACTTTCCTTTTGTCATCACTCAGACTACAAGCGAACATTTCCTTCTCGTATGAGTTGTATTCCGGATTCTTTCCAAGAACAGGTCGCATGAAGGCTAGGCTTGCGGCTTGTTCGATGGCTTCTGACGTGGCATGAATGTGATCAGAAAGCACTCGCAAAAGAAAATGATCGTTTACTTCCAAATACAATATTGCACAGTTAGTGACATTCTCATCATCAGAGGTAAAGTCAATCTCTTCCTGGGGGTTTGGGATCGAAATGTGCCAATCGTGCCCCTTGCAAATTGCGATGAGTTGTTTTCGGGAAGGGTTTACGCCAGCTGATATGAAGTATTCCAGGATGTTTCCTGTAATTTCTTTCTCCTCCAGACTCATATCGCCAATAGCTCTCGGGAGAAAATGTTGCAGGAAACAACGCAAGGCGTTCATTGTGTTTTCAGAAGGGTTTGTAACCGACTGTGGAAGACTCTCAAGACACATTTTGATCAAGTCGTGCCTTGAGGTGGTCAAGCCACGAATCACGTCACTGTTTTCATTGTTAACGAGAGAGCAAGCGCCAATGAGAGCGCTGTCTACCATCGCGTCATAGTCATCCTCAGTGGCCTGTAAGGTTTCTGCGACATAGTCATAGAGTCCAAAGTATGCAGCTGAGAAGATGAAAAAGGTGTGACTGCTGAAACCAGGAGGTGGGTTGGAGAAGTGACTAATTCTCTCCGCACATCGATGGAACAGGTCCAGTAGATCACGCGTTGTCTCATCTAGTGGTTGTACGCTGCGATAGTACCAGCCGACGCTTGCGAAGCTTCTGGTGAATTCAGAATTTTCGAGGTGGTGCATGCAGGGAATGCACCCTAGGAGTACTCCAGCCCTGAAAAGTCTCGAGAAAATGTCTTTCTCGCTTTGCTTGTATTGTCCGAATAGCTGGATTCCCTCATCGCTGTCAAGGAAATCAACAGCAGTTCTATGTGTGAAGCGAATGTAAGCACCGTATCGATCCCATTCTGATAGTGCAAGACATAGGCCAGTGAGACTGCCTTTGTCAATAGGCTCAGTGACTGCAGTCTTACAATTCTGACCGACGATGGCGTTTGTTTCGTTGAACACGGGGAACAGTGCGGAGAAAGACTTGGGAGCCTCCAGCAGCCCACAAGAGATTGAATAAAGACTCTTATGTGTCTTTTCACACCTTTCAACAAGTTCGAGAGGTTGAGGCAATGTTTCAGGCCCCGTAAATTTGTTCAAGATTTTGTCGTCGGATGCTACCGCAAGATACGCAAGGGACGTGTACGCGTAGTTGTGATAGCGTGGACACCGGATGATTTGAAAATATAAAGCCGCTTGCCTGACATATCTCTTCGAATCTCCACCCAGTCTAGACCACATGTCTCTGTAAAGCTTCATAAGGTCCTGAGGTAGCTCTGTAATGCGACCGTAAATATCTTGCCAGGATTCGTCGAACTCGGAAATTCCATGCTTGACACTTTGAAGAACAGTATGCGCCCAAAGAAAGACACCTTCCGACTTCGTCATGATCTCATTGACTATCAAGTCTTTCAAACTGTCGTCAGCCTTGCCTTCAAGGGCGGTGTCGTTGAGAGTAGCGAGGGTATAGTTGAGGATGTCTTGATATGTCAGGTCTTGCATACGTAGCAATCGACCGGAGGAGAATGTTTCCTCAAATAGTCGCTCAGGGCGACTAGACACACAAAGCTTCACACGATCCTCTGCCGTCAACTTGTCTAAAAGCACGAACAATTCAGCCATACCCGCGTGAGGCGTGGAAAGTTCGTCTAGACCATCCAAGACAACAAGGTACGAATGAGATGTAGCCTGGAAAGCATCGAAAAGAGTGTTCTTCAACTCCCCGACATCCCAATCGGTGTTTCTTCTCTCGCGCTTCAAGCTCGGCTTGTCTTGTATGAGGCGATCACCGATGCATTCGTCCATCATAAGTATCTGCCACATCAAAGAGCAAAGCATACCTCGCAAGCTGCTTTGGAGGTGCGTTCCAGGCTTCCAAAGAAAGTGGGAGACAATCTTAGGCTGAGAACGCCAACGTCGTAGCGCAGTCTTCGTCCGGTCATCACTTATGATGAACTTCATCAGCGTGCTTTTTCCCGACCCAGGTTTCCCACTGATCCAGTACAAGTCCCGACTATCTTCTTGGAGCCACCCAAGCAGATTGGCATCGCGCTGCTTCTTCATGATCCATTCTGCATGAGACATGCCTCCTGATCGTTGCACTGGAACATCCACAACACCGGTCAAGCTCGGTACACCACGTTCCATGAAACTCCAAGGCTCTGGATCATTATAATTGGATCTGCCTTCAGATTTCAGTCCTTCGAAAATCCATTCGAATGTGCTTTCGTGCCTAGATTCTATGGCACTCCATCTTTCGTTCATGACATCGTAGTCCAGACTGTTGAGTAAGGTTTCCCGGGCTTGCTTCTCGTCCTTTCTTGCTTCTATCAAATCAATCTTATCCTCGATTCGCTCGCAAGCCGTGGTGATTGTTGATTTGAAGCCATCATGCAATTGTGTCATCAGATCCTCGAGGACCTGTGACCGTTGTTCGTGAGCCTTTTTGAAAACTTCCTGCTCTTGAATGACTGTCTTGAAACTCTTGTCGTTCAGCTTGCCGGATTCGACGCATCTTTCAAGAATTTGTCCGATTACAACAGAATTCATTGTGTTCCGTGATGTCTCAAGACGCCCTTTGAGTTGATCAAGATGAGGTCTCCGCCTGATGGTCTTAGCAGTAGATTTCATCGCTCGAAACAGGCCAGTTTTTTTGCCAGTATTTTTGGGAGATATGTAATCGACTTCCTTCAAAATGTCCTCGGCACACTGGCGACATTCAGAGGCGACATCTTGGAGCCGTTTCTCTGCATCTGTGTTTGCGGATCGCTGGGTTGTAAGGAGCTGTTGTGAATTCTCTCGTATCCACTTGGCATGCTTGTCGAGTTCGGGGTCTGAACTGCCGGAATCGCGTATGCTGCGGCAAAGCTTTGCAGTCTCCAGGCCAAAGCTGATGACCGTCATGACATTGCAGACCATGCTGAAGGCTTCGAGCCCAGACATTATGAAAGGGAATCGGCACGAGTCGACGTAAGATGCGGATGGGGGTCGATTGTGGTGCTGATGGCGCCTAGTCAGCCTGGAAAACCCAGAGAGTGTGGCCTGGATGAGGGGTATGAGAAGTTTTGTTGCGAGGAGAAAAATTGGAAGGCAGGGTGGTGGTGGTGCCCCAGGGTCTGCCGACAGGCGTGGAGGGCAAGTGGACAGGGGGCATTTGTCGTCGCGATGAGCTGCGGCGCAGCAACTGCAGCGGTATAATCATTGGTTGCGGTCACAACACGTGGAACACTTGGGATATTGTAGGCGTCGTATCTGCACTTCTGATTGATCAAGATAGGTGAAGCCTGGGCAGTGCCCCAATTTAGTTCCAGGGTAAAAGGTAGGCTGTCAGTCACACAGCCTGATTCTGCCTTGACTACGGTCTCCAGCAACGCACCACATCCATGTTGTCAAACAAGACGAGAGAGAAGTGAGATGACATGGTATGCGGTTATTTACATTGAATGCGATTCAGCCGCACCAAATCAAAGTAAAGATACTGTGAATGACAAGGCTCTCAAGCCCTACAAATAGCTTCACTGCTGTGATTCCGTCGGAGCCAATCACCGGCACTAGAACTATTAGCACAATGGAGAATCGACAATTCGACTTAGAAAGAACGCTTACGCAGGAGACGTACTACTAAAATCAGCAAGATTGTTCAAAACTTGAAGGGGATATCACTTACACCACCGTCACCACAGTTACGCTCGTTTCCGGCGGGACGAGTACAGTCACCACGGTAAATATTGTAATCGCTTACAGGAGCGCCCGGGACGTCGCACTATCTTTACATGAGCTCCTCATGTCCGCGTAGTCAATCTGTCTGGGTTGAGCAGGACTTACACAGAATTGGTTTCTTCCGCTCTCCTGTTCAGTCGTTAGTAAATGCAGCGAACCGCGTATATGATTAACTCACGCATCCAAACCGTGTTGAAATGCCGTAAGACGTGCACCAGGCTCCGTAGACGGTAGGAGCTGAGAGCGCAAGGGTACAAACAACGCTGAAGAACTTCATAGTGGGCGGATGGGGTTATGTACAGAGTAAATGGGAAATGAATGATCGAGAAGCAATGTAACAGCAAGAGAAGGAAGCGACGGCGCCGTCCTTTCCTCTGACTAAATAATATCAATAAATGCCAGTGGCCCCATCAGGTCACGTACATTTGAATCACGTTGGTGTCGCTCTGGCAGAATAATCTGTGAGTGACTGTATGGGGCTGTAAATGGCTGGGCACTATATTTGAGATTCCCCGTGCAATCGTTGGGAGTCTAAAAAGTGGAATTGGCACATGAAGTCAGTGATGCCATTTAAGCTTGTTGCAACTTGCAAGTCTGATTCATTGCGGGAACTGCAACTGCGGCTAAAGGACGCCCTCTTTCACTGAGCGGTCCCGCCAGAACCTCATCTCCAGCGGGAATTGCCTGCTAGTCAGCGAGGCTTGGCACTGCCATTCCACCATGGGATCCACGCTCCCCGAGGCATCCACGGGATTTCCAGACCGGTCTGCGACTCAGAATTTGCTGGTTCACTAATCAGTCCCTGCAATCTGGCATTACTCAGGCACAGCAACAAGACCAGCACGTGTACCTTATGATCCCATTGGAGGAACTAAATGTTGTGACGGGCGTGGAATCCGGATCGGCGTCACCCTCAATATGGCAGCGTGTCGAGATCTTCCAGTAAGCCAGGACACGTGGTGTCTCTAAACGACCATCATTCGAGCCACCTAGACTCTTGAGATTGAGAAGTTTGATTCCTGCACGTCTAAGTTGTGCCGATTGAAAAGAGACCGCCTGATTTGCCTGTGTCTACGCGGCTTTCCTGTCTATTTGACTACTCCTGGCGAAGACGACAACAGTGACTACTCCTGGCGAAGACGACAACAGCGAAGACGACAACAGCGAAGACGACAACAGCGAAGACGACAACAGCGAAGACGACAACAGTGAAGACGACAATAGCGACGACGACGACGACGACGACGACGATAGAAACGATAATGACAATACAAACGACGACGACAATAGAAGTAACGACGGTAAGGTAGAGTAGAGCCTCAGGAAAAGTATTCAGTATAGCATAGGAACATTGGAAACACATAAAGCTGAGCGCGGTCGCTAGAAGCGTGAGACGTGTGCTGCATCAATGACATAAGTATGGCCTACACTTGTACCGACCGTACGGATTCCGGAATTTTCCATCGATGCCGAGTCCGATAACTTCTGTGATTCTGAAAGAGTTATGGTAGCATCCAACTGTCGCAATTCGTCGGCTCATGGACATGCGTCAAGGCGAACTGCTTCTCTGCAATTGGGCGTGCGAAAGTGTGAACTAAAATATTGAAGACTTCGCCAGCACCTGGCTTTCGTTCGAGGGCTTCATCCTGTGTTTTCTAAACTGATGCACGGAAGGTCATAATGAGAACTGAACGCTCCCCAACGTAGTGTGTGGTTATTCGTCGCGCCGATCCCCCTATGCCCCCTGGAAGGGCCAACCCCGCACCCTCGTGTCGAGGGAGAACTGTTTCTCAGTTGCGGCATCTGTCGTCTAGGGTACTATACAGCTAAATATCCCAGCTATCATTTAGCAGAACTGACCTCGGGCTGATCCTTGCTCATCCAAGTGAGTTCACTTGCGTTGGCTATGATTATCTTGCGCCCGATGTTGATTTCGCAGGCCCGCTGACGGAACGTTCTGGCGCATGGCAGACGAGTCGCAATCTCGGAGTATATTTCCGGTTCACCTTCCGCAACCAACTCGCATGAGACAATGGGATGGTGAGAGATCAGACATCTCAGCAAACTGATCGTAATATCATGACTGAGGCATACAGATCTTGATTGATCTTCTGCTTAAAGATTTCAAAGGGACGCCAGCTATAATTTCCATGACTGTCTTACTTTGTGATACAAACTCTACTACTCTCAAGCAGTGCTCGCTTCCATGACATCTATGTAGAGCTCTTCTCCACATGAGCGCAGGAGTCATCCAGCTTGGATTCAACATCGCCATCCGCAGCCGCACGTACAGCACCCGCCACTCTGTGTTCCTCCTTGAGTTCCTTGAATTTCTTCTCCGCATCCCAAGTCCAAGGTGTATCCGCCGCAAATAAGAAGTCCATCTCCTCAAGGGTTCGTTGGTTTGACTCGGGGTACAGAGCCCAAACTGCGGTGATGCTTTAGTACATATTCAGAGCCATGAGTCAAGGGGAGGGTTCTCACCAATTGGAATACTGATCACATTGACAGCCGCAAAGATGTACATGGCGTTCTCGTTAATCGCACCGACGATGTACGGGAGGACCAAAGTAAGGGTTCTAGAGGTGATAATCAGCAGAAGTCAGAGACAAAGTAGTAGGAGACCGTACCCATTTCCGATGCTCCAACCTACAACACCCCATGCATTGCCCTTGGCGCGAACCTGCAACGGGAAGATCTCACTTGGGTACAGCCAGGGCACCGTCAGCCATGTTGCCCCGAATATGCTTGTGTAGAGGAAGACCATTGACGCTGCTGCTGCTCCCCAGCTGCTGGCGGCATCCAAGTCTCCGCTGGCTCTGGCGTTCAGGCCCCCGCGAGAAAGACCACCCACGAGGAACATGGATACTGCCTGTGCGGTCGAGCCCCAGTATAGTGTCCAGCGACGACCGATTTTGTCGATGGTGAAGACGCAGATGAGCGTGGCGAACATGTAGAAGATGTTGTTCAGGCCTGAAACCCAGAGTGCCTTTTGCGGACCGAAACCGGCGATGTGGAAGATGGCTGTTGTCAAAAGCCGTTAGTAACTTGAAGCAATTGGTTCCATCGGGATGGGGAAAACGCGTACTCGGGCCATACATGGTGATTCCTGCAATACCAGTCCAGCACTGGATGATCTGAAGCCAAATGACCAACTGCACTCTTCGCCCGGTATGAAGTTTCCCTGACTTAAGACCGAAGAGCATGTGGTGATAGCCCGTTCCTTCAGATGAATCTTCAAGTCGAAGGACATCTTGGATGTCGGACAACTCGGCTTCGGCGATGCCATTGCCAGTCCCACGCAGTCTTTGCAAGATGTACAATGCCTCGTCGTGTCTGTCGACCTTGCAGAGCCAACGAGGGGATTCCGGGAAAAGGAAACATCCAAAGAGTAGAAACAGCAATGGAATGATCTGGAATGCGATGGGGAACCGCCATCGAAAGGCAGACTCTCCGTTGTCGATGAAGCTGACACCGTATCCCAGCCAGTATGCCACCACGACGCCAAAGATGTTCAGGGTAAACTCCATGGCGATGAAGGAACCTCTGGATGTGTAGTCCGCCAGCTCGGAAGCCCAAACCGGCACAATGCCGTTCAGTATACCAGTGCCGATTCCGTTAACGAGCCGAGAGCCGATCATCCAATTCGAGTTCATGGATGAGCACTGGAGGGAGGCTCCAAAGATGCCCCACAGCGCACCGATAGCGATGGTCTTGATTCTTCCGAAGCGGTCGCCGATGGAACCTCCTACCATACAGCCGACGAGGGTACCGAGGTAGAAAACTGACATGATGCCGCCCTGGAGAAGAGTATCGGTGACCACGGGAACACCGTCCTCGTCGACGTAGCCGAATCGCATGAGGTCGATGTAGTGCTTTGCGTTGTTGACGCCGCCCATCATTCCTTGGTCATAACCTGTGCAGCCGCATGTCAGTCCTTGGCTACCGTGGTATTCTCGTGATGCTGCAAATTAGATGAAAGACGTACCGAAGAAGAAGATTGACATTCCCGCGAGACAGTTGACTGCGATGAGAAGGGCGCGCTTCTCGAATCTCGCGGTGACCATCCATTTGTGTCGTTGATCCATCTTTGCGCCGTTCGAGATTCAGGTGTGAAATAAGGGTGAAGGCAGTCGATGAACATACTAGGAAAATGTTAATCTGTGCACAGCTGAACAAGAAGGTTTAGTTGAGATCAGACATTATATACGTGGTTCGGACTGCCGGCATCCCACCTCGCTTCCTCGCCTTGATGTTGAGCAAACTGCCCTGCCAGACACAGATGTGTTGACTACGTCACCTATGGACCGAATACTTGACCGTTCTTACGATTTATCCCGACGCGGGGATACCCCACGGGGTATGAAGGTGGCTTCATTCTGGGGTTGGGAACATGCCATTCTCAATTACTTTGATGATGCCTGCCAATCCTTTTCTGTCTTCTGAGTGATGCCTGGTAAAGGCTCATCCTCATGGCGCTCGCTCTGTCAGGGGAAACACATGGATTCGAAACAATCCGACCAATGCAAATCGCGGGGAATGTGGGGGCACGCAACCGATGTTACCATTGAAAGCATAGCGTTCGTCTAAGCAAGTCATGTGTGTCTGTCCCTCGAGACGAGCAGTCCGGCTCCCACATCGTAGTCCACATAGAGAAAGAGTGCCCATGCTGAAGATTACTCGATGTGCATGAAAGCTGCAATAAACCGTGCAAGTTTGTCGTCTGCCTGCTTTTGTCACTTGACTGACGTTCGAAGGCGGACGACCTCGCATCCAGGAGCCACCACACTACTCCCCTAGGAAGGGGTCGGAAGATGAGGATTTGACTACGCGATATAGTTATCTTCATTGGCGGCATTCGAACTTAATTCATAGTAACGGACGAGGACATGTACGAGAGTTTGCTGAGTGTCAAGCCCTTTTCGAAAGACGACAGCATCGTGGCGATTCTTGAGACAAGGTTCCAGAAGGCGGTGGTACTCACCCTTGTCGCCAAAGTAGCGGAGGGTGAGACAGCATAAGATTGACAGATGCAGTCCACTTTTGGATGGGCAGAGATTTTGTTGTCCCTCCTTTGACATGCAAAGTGGAAGATAGAGTCATCCGGGATAGACCGGTTAGGCGCATGTCTCAAAGGGAGATCATAAAAGGGGCAGAGAGAAGTTTTCTCGAGACAGGCCTTTCCTTCTTTAACCCAACAACCATCTCTGCTTGAATACTGAGACCTCAAGCATGCAGCCGCAGTTGAATCTCTTTCATGAGCAACACTTGCATGTCTGTACCTGCAGGAATCCTTCATGCAAATAATGCAAGACTCCTTCATGCCCCCAGATTGATCACCCAGACCTGCTCCAATGTCTCAAAGGGTGCAAAGTTGTCCATGAGATGGCATTCCCTGTCTAGATCTCGAGCACTCTAGGGCTTTAAGCTGGTCTTCTCTATCACAAGTCAATGCTTCACCGCCCCTCAATAGCATATGACGCTCCTTCATGCCCCATGTCCACCAAGTGACTGACATCCCAGCCGTGTGGGAATCTTCCTTCATGCTAGTTGGGCCAGAACATTGGGATTCCTATCTGAAGCCCAAAGGCCAGTGGCTCTGAACGTGCGTGACATCACTTTGAGTTTGGCAGTCGGATACTGTCGAGTTTCCAAGATTCACCTACCCCAAGCCTCGACAGATATCTCTCACCTTTCCAAACTTGATCTGAGGCAAGCTCCCGCTTCATTCAGAGATTTTATTTCACCTTCACCATGATCTTGATTTCTCAGTCGGGCAAGTCTTTTCAAGGTCTTCTTCAGCTGAAATGGAGGGCAGAGATCTCTCCTTCTCTTCTTCTGCTTCTTCTTCCTACTCAACACCTCCAACCTGCCTTGGGGACCCTCCAATCTCTCTCTCCCTCAACTTTTTCCCTTCCTCCACCGAGGGGTGACTTCAAGCTGACGTCGGATAGCTACTGCTCTTTGCCTCACTTTGGTCACCAGATGTTGAGGTAGATCATCCAAGTCTCCCTCATCCTGACCGGCAGCCTTCCTCTCTTCCGACCTGCCGCAGCAATATTCGTACTGCGACCGCCCTTCGTTGCTGAAACATCGACAGTCTTTCCGATACACAACCTACAAGCAGTCGAGAGTATCATCAAGCGCCCCGAGTCGACGTCGGCTCTTCCTGCCATTCGGTCCAGCTTTCCGTCTCTTCTCCGACTTGGAACTGTCTTTTCAGCGCGCAGACATCACCAAACAACGTCACAAGAAGCAACCTACTAGAAACACCAAAGCATCATTTTCAGCTTTAGAAAGAGCTCAGTTGGATCGCAGTTGAATTGCCTCCCCGAGGTGATCATATCGAAGGTAGGTCTTTCCATTTTTACCTCACACCGCTCGACGCGATTTGCTTTGGTGGCCGCTGCCCATCTGTCCATCTTCCCATCTGCGGAAGTCGGAAGCAATAACCACCTCACCGCCAACACCTACCTCACCTGTTCTTTTCGGACTCTCTTTCCTTGAAACGTCCCTTCCTTGCAGCGTGGTGCGCTCCCTAACTGCCGCTGAGAAGGAGCAATCTCACGCGCCTACCTTTGGCAGTCTGGCAAAACCTCTATTTCTTTTCCCTTTCCTCCGGGCCAAATTCCCTCTCTCGTTTCTACCTCAAACCACCACATCACTTGACCTTCGTTCATCACAATCGTCAACTCGACGGTCTCGGACTTGGTGAATACCGTGGTCGGGACTCGGACACTCTCCACTCCATTTGTCGCATTACACAGAAGGCAAGCCTTGTCCATACCTTAGCCATCAGCTGTTTTGCTTCCCACTCTCGTCCTCAAATTTACGATATTCGTAAACTAATTTTGGTTTCTCGGCAGTTTTTCCAGAAGCAATCTCACATCATTTCGACTCGCAATTCGCACCCACAACACGATATTCCATTTTTCTGACCCCACACGTCACCCTACAACATGGCGGGCAGCTCTTTCCAAATGAGCCTGACCCTAGCCGAGAGCGGCGATGATCATGTCGTTTACGCCTCAACTGACGACGGCTTCAACGACGACGACGCCAGTGAGGCTAGCGACGACTTTGTCAATCACCATACAACTGCGCCTCCCTCGAGATCTGGTCCGGCTGACCTTATCGATCTTTCCGATGGCGACTTCGCAACCAGCCCATCCGGCACTGCGGACAACTCCAAGGCCAACCAACCGCTGCCTCCTCAGCCTGATGCGCCCCTCCCGGGAGACAAGCAGAATTCGTCCCTGGACAACTATCCTCAGGCGACCAAGACTCCTGACCCGAGTGCCCAGCCTTTCGTGCCTCTGGAGTAAGTGACCCGCAATCAGCATCTGCGATCCAATCCATTTGGTTCGAATGTCAAGGCTAACAGATTTCTAGGCTAGAGCGTGTTGCCCCCTCGTCAAGCAACTCCTCGTACACTGATGCTCGCCAAAGTCTCGACTCCCGAGATGATCAAATCCAGTCCCTCACCAATCGCGTCAAAGAGCTCGAGCACAGTCACGAGACTCTGAAGCGTGAGAACGACGATCTCGACACCGTCAACGAGAAGCTGAAGCTCAAGGCGCGCAAGGATGATGAGAGCCTTCGAGAACTGAGAGAGCAGCTTGCCGAGGAGCTGAACCGCAGACTTGGTTCCGAGAAGAAGGCTGTTGAAGTCGATGAGAAAAATGCAGAGCTCCATGTGGAGGTGGCTCGACTTCAGGAGGAGAAGGCTGACATGGAGCCACAACTTGAAGAGTACAAGAAGAAGCTGGATGGGTCTCAGAAGAGCGTCAGGCCTCTTGAAAACATGGTTCACACCCTGCAACGTCAGGTTCTCGACAAAACGCAACGCATCAAGGAGATCCAGCTCTTCGCCGCCGACCATCTTGCCAAGAATCCTCAAGACATTCTCGAGTTCGCCACTATTGATCTGTTTCCACATGGCGGTAAGCAGGAGCGTCAATCCGAAATGGACGTCAATACGGAACTTTTGATCTCTTTCGACGGTGCTGCCGACATGAGTGCCTCTGGAAGTCAGCTGAACGAGTCTCAGAGCGAGATCACGACCCCTTTCACCGTCTCCTCCACCAGAGCCCCCTCAACTCCCCAGCCCCATCATGCTTCCAAAGACCTTCTCGATGACGACCCAGCAGATACACAAAGCCCCCAGACCTTGCCTATCATGACCCCCTCCACCCCCAAGTTGCAGCGGGAAGAGTCACTGACGCCTCAGTCAACTACCGAGTCGCACACTGCCGAGCCCAAAAGCCCCTTCGACGACCTCGCGAGTCCTCCAAAGGACATGAGTGGACTTGATTGGATTCCTGACTCGGATCAGCTCTGGATCTCTGAGTTCCAGAAAGCTCAGGCCATCCGCAATCACCAGGGAGCTCGAAGCACCGGTCACATTCCCGGTATGTTTACTTATGGGATTCGGTTCGTGCGCCAACACAACAGGCAGAAGCTAATGACAGAGGATGGCATCCCAGATGTTGCATCTCGCAGAGTCATCATGTCAGGTCTTCCCGACGGGACTCACGTTCAGCGAATTCTCGAACACGTCCGAGGTGGTAAGATTCTGAAGGCTCATACGGTGACGATGGGCAGAGGTCAGGCTCGCAACAATCTTGCTTGCATCGAGTTCGCCGATCCCGAGGATGCGATGGACTTCTACCGCTTCAATCGATGCCGCGAATTCGGATTCTGCGTCGAGTCCACATCTGTCAGAGCCCGCCTGACGATGCCCTCCACCGACTCCTTCCCCTTGAGCGATGCGTTGCAGGCTCGTCTAGGTGAGGGCTGTACTCGCTGTCTGTCTGTCACTGATTTTCCGGTCATACACTTGCAGACTATTCTGGAGTTCGCAGGAATGTCCAACAACTTCGCCGATACAATCACTCACTTCGCCTGTTCCGATGACGGAAGCTTCAAGATCTCCTTCTCCGACATTCGTTGTGCCATCAACATTCGCGAGTACATTCTCCGATCCAAGTTCTTTGAGGGAGAACGAGAGGGAACTGGCGTGTGCTTCAGACCTGACCCCTGCGATGCTCCTGTTGAGAGCCTTCATGTTCCGTTCCTGCCCATCAAGGCCACGTCTGACTTGACAATTCTGGACCCGAAGAATGCTCGTCTATTCATGACTGAAGAGCAAAGAAAGCTGGACAGCGAGCTGCTTCAAGAGCAGGTCATGGCAGCGACTGACCCAGATGATTCCGACGCTTTTCATGAGCAAGATCTTAGAAAGAACATCGTCTGGGAAAACAAAGTGGACTGGGACAGCTTTACTCCCTACATGGCCTTCGACAAGGACCAGCGCCGAAGAGTGCTGCACAGGAAAGATCCCGAGTCTGGCGCTGTCCAAACCCAATATTTTGGTAGTTGGGTGCAATCTCCTGCTGAGTCGCGCAAGGAGTGGCTGCACCACAATCAGCACAGCCCCCACCCATGGACTCAGACAACTGCCGATCTTTTCTATGCCGCTACTGGCGACATTGACCTCCGCAAGGTGAATCTTTACCTGAAAAGCAAAAAGGACAACGTTGCGAAGTTGGAAGATGACAAGACTAACAAGTGCGATGATAGAGCATCGTTGTCGACGACGGAGGTCTTGATGGAGACGCCGACCAGGCTTTGAACACCCCAACGCCCAGGGAGATTCGGCGGCAGGCATCGTCCACCACCTCCTTCTACTCAGCCGAATCCCCTCTTTCGGAGGTCAACCGCGGATACGTGACCTTCGACGACACTTCTCAGCATGTCCCAGCGGGCGTCTTCGTCAACCACGTTGGCAGCAGCTCGGGGCTGGCCATTCCCTCTCTCTTGGACGGAGATGCCAACGTCGATATGAACAACTCTGTACAACGCACGCAGAATCTACCCCCACACAAACGTGGCAAAACCCGCGGAAACACCTCCGGCTACTCCTCTCCTGCTCCCTCGATCATGGGTGACGATACTGGAGGACAAGTCTACGGCATCTCGAAGGCAGGCTTCAACCAGCTTGCTGCCAAGATTGTGAGAGACACAAAGGCGACATCTAGCAAGGCGATTGGAAAGAGCCCAGTTGCGCAGGCTCACTTTTGGTAAGGCGTTCGGTTGGAAGGCCTGGTTCTCATATTTGGAAGGCCGTTTGGCGAATATTGGGGTTGGTATGGACATCGAAGGACTTGCTTTGCTGCAGACAGCAGCGTAATATTCAGGTGATTTCTGGTCGTGGGCCAGCAATATACCACATGACGGTGGTAAAGCGGGAGCATGGTTCATCAGACACACATTAGTAGATAGAGAACACCAACAGCAGTATCATCAATCTTCGTGCAGCGGCAAATTTCGTGACCTGCCTCAATGGCAATCGGTCCTCTAGTCATGATTGCATGATTTCATTGTTTGGAATAGCGACCGCTGAGACGCTTACTAGAATACATATGCCTGTCTGCCCGGATAAGACTACCGTAGCGCCGAAAACCTTGGCTTTCGGTCCATCGTAGAATAGCATGCTTGGTTCTGTCACTCCCTTGGAGCCACTGCCATGTGGCTGCCGTCCTCATAACTGTAAGTCGGGCCCAGGACATCCCCTCTCGCTTCATTGGCTTCCGCCCTTGAATCACCACGAAAGCGTGGGCTGCACTCTCGGCGGAGGCTCGTCCGTGACGACCAACATCTCATCACCCTCTCCCTCCCCCTCCCCCTCCTCTTCCTCCTCGTCCTCCATCGCCTCTTCATCCTGGACCTCCTGCGCCGCCGCCACCTCGGGGTCACCGCCCTCGAAGGCCTCGGAGACGGACGAGTACTTGCGCTGCGACCAGCCGGGGCTGAGGTACTTGTCGAGCGTGCCGTTGCCGTTCTTGCCCTTGACGGGGGTGGGGTTGTTGAGGAGGTACTTCTTGGTCATGTAGCGCGGGATGTTGGACTCGGGCTCCCAGGTGGGGTTCTGGTCGGGGGGCCAGTTGCCCTTCCAGCGGACGGCGAAGTAGCGGACGGGTTTGCCGCGGACGTGGCGGATTTGAAGACCTTCGAGGCGGAGGACTTCGTAGACGTCGGAGAGCTCGTCGCGGTCTGGGTCGAGGACGTTGATTGTTGATTTTGAGGGGGAGGGTTTTGGGAGGAGTTTTGGTTTTGGTTTCGGGGTGGCGGCGGGTTCGATTGATGGCGTGGGTTGTGATGGTGGTGGTTGTGGTCGGGATAGGCTCCAGGGGGTTGCGCTTTGGGCTGCGGGCGTGAAGCCTGTTCGTGGGGTTATGGCTGTTGTTGGGGCTGGAGGGGCGGAGGCGGTTGTTCTTGGGGTTGAGACGACGGTGCCGGAGAGGGAGTTCGTGCGCGGTTTTGATTTTATGGCGACGCCGTTGATTGGGGGTGTGATTGCTGTCTCCTTGATGTTTGGTGGTGGTTGCCATTGTTTTGGTGTTGGGGTTGTGGCTTTTGAAGATGTTGGTTGGAGGTGTGGTGAGGATGATGATGGTGGGTCTCTCATTGATAGAAGGGAACGTTTAGGTGGGATTGGAGGCTGGATAGGTGTGATCTTCTTCGCTCCTGCTGGAGGTGTAGACTCATATGTTGCTGAAGCCTGTGGTACGGGAGGGAATGTTTGAGGTAGTGGTCGAGCTGCCTGTGATGTGGGAGGTAGAGGCGGCAATGCTGGTGAGCTCGTAGCTCCTCTTGACGAGTCAAAAGGCGTGCTCCGGCCACTGTCCGTCTCAATCCCTGGTAACAACCTTGAAAGCGCCGGCCCAGGTGACATCCTCCTCCGCTTCTTAACCGGCGGCTCCAAGCTGGGCATAGCACCCTCCTCCCTCGAATCGTATTCCTCCTCGGCCAGAGAATCCGCCGCAGAAGCTGGCTCGTCCCCATTAAGCTGCCGAAAGATGGCCTCCTCGTCGTCCGGCGTCTCCGTACCACCCTCCGCCTCCGTCTCCAGCTCCCGGAACTCCTCCAGCCGCGCCTTGGACGGCGTCGAAAGCGACGGCGCACCTTTCTTCGGCCGTCCAGGCTTCCTCTTCCCATCCCCCTCCACCGGTGTCTCGGCCCTCGCAGCAGCCATCTCAGCCTTCGTCCTGCGCTTCCTCTTGCCCGTAACAACATCTTTCCGCGGCGTATCCTTCACCCCATTCCTCAGCACCAGCATCCCCCTCTCGCGCGCCTCCGCCTCCGCCACGGCCCGTACATTCTCCTCCTCCTCCCTGCGGCGCTCCTCGTCGTCCCGCTCGGCCGCTCGCGCCGCGCACCAGTCCTCGTACGCCGCGGGCGACACATAGTCCGCGACGCGCTCCGCGTCGACCACGAGCCGCGCCGCGGGGAGGTCGCTCCAGCCGACGACGTACTGCAGGCGCTTCTTACCGTCCTGCGAGAGCGGCGGCGGCACGAAGAACTCGTCGCGGATGTAGGCGGTGCTGTCGCGCACGGGGACGAGGGTTATCGGGCGCAGCGGCGGGCCGGTGCCGGGGGTGTAGGGGCGGTAGGTTGCGATGTCTTTGAAGACGACGGCGAGCTCGACGTGGGAGGACGAAGAGGTGGTGTCGGGCTGGCGGGAGGTCGGAGAGGGCCGGCCGAACCAAACGGTGGTTCGTCGCGACATGGTTGTCACCTTCTTCTGAGAGTGACCATGCGGCAGGGGATTTTTCGAGGGGTTTTCGGGCCTGGTGGCAGGCTTGGGGGAGGAATTTCGTCGTCCGGTCGTCGGAAGGGGTTCGCGGTTTTGGAGTTCGTGTCGTCTCGTGTCTGTCGCGACCCCCGAACCACGCTGCAGGAAAGGGAAATCGCAACAACTCGCCAACGCCGGCAGCTGCGGATGTCAGAAAAAATGTCTCGATGGCATGAGAGTTCGCTGCAATGGACGAATTTACGTACATGATTTTCGAGGCCGGTTTACGGCAGGGACGTACCGTTTCGTGTTGAGGTCTGGTTGCTTTGTGAAGTGGGAGAGGGGAGGAAATCTAACGCCTTTAGATCTAAATTAGTCTTTTCTCAGCACAGGCTGCCACTAAAATTAGCGCAGCACTTTTTGCTAATAAGAAAAGCCTCTAAAAAGTATAATATAACTTTAAAAATAAATAGAACTAAGTATTGAAGCTTATAAATAAAAAAAGAATATTAAAATTTAAGTTTTTCTTATTTTTTTCTACTTCTTTTATTTTAAGCTTTATTATTTCTAATAAGTAGTACTTTAACATCTAAGTAAAAGTATTAATAAAATACTTTAGTTTTATTTAAGCTTTATTTATTAAATTTAAACTCTTTAAGTATTAAATAATTAACAATTAACTTTCTAACTAATTAAACTATATTATAACTTAATTCTATACCAGGCTTATATTTCTTATATACTGAACTTATTCTTTATACTTAACTTTTAGTTATAAGCAAAAGTTAGTCATTCCGGCTCTTCTTAATCCCGGGATTCAGCCCAGCGCGCGCCAGCCACAAGGGTCATTCGATCTGGGGAAGCAAGTGCTGCAAAACGGCCCGTGCATTAGCTGCGGCTGGGCGGCTGGTGCTGTGAGAGGCGCTCGAAGTGGGCGTCAAATCTTTGTGGACCGAGCTTGACCTCATCGCAAGCTCCATCCATCCAGCAGCTTCGTCATTTTTCTTTCCGAAAGGAAAACACCAACCGGGAGAAAAATCTCCACTCCACCCAATTCAACTCTTCGGATCACCACGAAACACACAGAGACGCAAGCACACGTACACGATGCTCACTCCCACGAGCACTTTCGCTCTCCGCCTGGCCGGCCAGGGCGCCGCCCGCGCCTCCATCGCCCGCACGATCGCATGCCCGTACTCGACGACCTCAAAGACACCCACCCCCGCCGGTCGCCCGATCGGCCTCGCTCCCTCCTCGCCGCTCGCTCGCAGCAGCGCCGTCTTCTCGTCCTCCTCCCCGATTCTCGCCCGCGTCGTCCGCCAGCCCTGCGCCCAGCGCAACGCTTCAACCTCCGCAACCTCCCCCGCGGCGTCGCAAAAGTCCGCGTTCCCCACGGCGGCGCAGCAGGGCGACAGACTCGACTGGAACACCTTCTTCGCGCTGCGCAAGTCCCGCCGCAGGTGGCAGCTGGGCTTCAGCGTCGTGACGTTCGGTGCGTCCTTCGTCGGCGGGGCGGGCGTGCTCGCTACCGGCGTCGCGGACCCCCTGGTCTCGCAGGTGCCGCTGGACCCCTTCATCACGCTTGGTCTTATGACGATGAGCTTCGGTGCGCTGGGGTGGCTGATTGGCCCGAGCGTGGGATCGCTTGTGTTTTACACGCTGAACAAGAGGTGGAAGAACCAGATGACGGTGGTGAGTATTTTCATGTGCAGTCGTGCGGGGCACGCGCCCAATGATCTGATGTTTGGGATGCTGATGAAATTTTGCGTGTAGAAGGAGAAGGAGTTCTTTGCTCGCATCAAGAAGAACCGTGTCGACCCCTCTGTCTCCTCTGTCGGTAACCCTGGTATGTTGCCCTTGTATCCGCTAATCGGATGGTTGTTTGCTGACATTTGCAAAGTCCCTGATTTCTACGGCGAGAAGATCTCCAGCGTCGCAGGCTACCGCCAATGGCTCAAGGACCAGCGTGCCTTCAACCGCAAGCGCGTCACCTTCGTGTAAAAGACGACCTCATCATCAACTCGGCACACCACGGCTTGACAGCACACAAACTTTTGTATTCATCTCTTAAGGTTAATCAGGATTCATCATGGCTCTTGGGCGTAGGCCGCCCTCCTCTCTTTGTAGCAATAGGGGTATCGCGTGGGAAAAGTATGTATGATGACGGCAGTCCCCCCTTGTCAGAACAAATCCAACTTCATTGAAACCAAAACCTCGTTGACTCTTCTTTTCCCATCTCCTCTTCTTCATGTGAACGGCAACGTCGAGTCGACCTCGGCTTTCCATGCCTTCATGCCACCCTTGATGTCGCCAATGAATCTGCCGTTGCTGTGTAGGCCTAGGTCTTTGAGGCGCTTTGCGGCGAGCTGGGAGTCGTTTCCCACTCTGCAGACCAGGTAGATGGGTGCATCTTCAGGCAAGTCTGTCGGTATCCACTCGGGCCGTGGTGGCGCTCCGTCTTTCGTTGCTTGGGTATGCTTCATGAATGTGGAGATCGGTATGCTCATCGCGCCGTCAATGCTGCAGATATCAAAATTTTCCTTCTCCCTAACGTCGAGGAGGAGATGCTTAGCAGAGCCTCCCTTTGAAAGACGCTCATACTCGGTAGCGGTGATCCGCTCATCGGGTCCCAAGATGTTGACAGGAGCAGTAACGCCGCAGAAGGATACATAGTCCAAAGAACCAGATCGCAGCGTCTCCAGCGACAATGTCGACTGCGCCGAGCAAGCGAAGCAGTCCTTCCTCCTCCCGCGCATACGAACAGATCTGAAAGGTCCAGATGGGGCAGCCCCCGAAAAGATCAGCAGAGAGGGCGCGGCTGCTTCCTTGACCTTGACCTCAGGATCGATAGCCCCAGCAGCGACGAGCTTGATTGCCTCGAGGGCTTGCAGCACACCCATCACACCCACTACCGGACCCAGAATGCCACCCTCACCGCAGCTGACCACGCTGTCGGGTGGTGGCGGCTTGGGGAACACACATCGATAGCATGGGCCACCTTCCAAGCTTCCCTGCGGTGCTGCCGGTGAGTTAAGGATGATGAGCTGGCCGTCGGTTCGGAATGCTGAGGCGGAGACAAGGGGTTTCTGGAGGAGCACGCAGATGTCGGAGATGAGGTAACGAGAGGTCGGGTGATCGGTGCAGTCGAGGACGATGTCGTATTGAGAGACGATTTCTTCGGCATTCTGAGGCGTGAGATGTGTTTTGTGCGCCTGATAGGTGACGGTTGGGTTCAATCTGAGATGTCAGTCATTAGATGCAAGGAACCATGGGACGGCTGTGGTCTTCTACCCTTTGAGATATGCGATGGCGCTGTCAACTTTGTACATGCCCACACGCTCCGTTGAATGCGCCACCTGTCGGTGAAGGTTGGAGACCTCGACAACATCCCCGTCAACGAGACCGATAGTCCCGGCCCCTGCTCCGGCGATGTAAGCTGCTGCGGGGCATCCCAGTCCACCGGCTCCGATGAGGAGAACCTTGGACTTTTTCAGCCTCAGTTGGCCTGCAGCATTTTAGCGTCTTCCAGTTACCCATGTCACCGTCTCACTCTAACCTTTGACTCCCACGGCTGGGATGATCAGCTGCCGCCCGTATCTCTCATACTCCTCCGCCAAGAGGGGCCATTTCCAGGGTTGCGGGTGCTGCTCGTCACGAACTTCCTTCTCCGCTTGTGCCAGCTCTTCTTTCAAGTTTCGAAGCTCAGCCTCCGCTTCGGCGACCTTCCGCCTCAGGTCCTCGATTTTGCCCATTTTCTTTCTTGGAGGGGCCGTGACAGCTTTGGCGGGGTGAGTCGCGCACATGCGCGGGCATTTGTGCATTTTATACAAAAGTCGGAGGGGCCAATCCCGACCGCCGACCCCACGATTTTAAGAGACCCGCTTTTGTCGGACCCCACCTCGAATTTTTGAAAGCTTGGGCAGTCCAGAACTTTGACCAGCGCCTTCCTCAACTTCAAAGCAGCGACTTCAACTTTTGCGCCGACCGGATTTTCACTCTTTCGTATCGTCAATTTCCAACTGCAAACACCCATCATGGTATGCCGCAATCCCAATCTCCTAACGGACAATCAAGCTGACCCTCCCAGGCTCCCACCGCCCCAACATCCCTCTCCGCCCGCGAGAAGCGCATGGCCCGAATCCGCGGCGACATCCACCCCCTCGCGCCTCACAAAACCCACCGCGCCGAAGCCCAGGTCGACGACGCCTTCCTCACGAACAAGAAAGACAAGCGCACGATGAAGCACTCCGCCTTCGTCTCCAAGATCAGCAAGGCCAGCAGCAAGAAGACGCTCAAGCGCCGGCGCCCGTCCAAGAAGCTCGTGACCACGATGGAGTCGCTCGCCGACGCGCTGCCGGATCTCGCGGACGACGGCGAGACGGCGCACAGCCTCGAGCAGCTGCGGGAGGGCAAGGTGCGGCACAAGAGTTTGAAGAGCAGGCCTGGCGCATTGAAGCGGAAGGAGAAGGTTGTGAGGGGGGAGATGGCGAGGTTTGGGGCGAGTATGGCGGCGCTGGCGAATGTGCCGGCTGCGCTGGCGCCGGTTGCTGCTGCTCCTGCGGCCAAGGTTGACGCTGGTGATAATGTCGCCATGGGAGATGCGGCCGCGGAGGAGACGAGTGCGACGGCCGGACGGTGGGCGGCGTTGAGGAGGCATATTTCGAGTACGATGGAGACGAATCCTGCTTTTAGCAGACAAGGACCTTGAAGGGCTGTCGTCGAAATGTGAACAGTTCAAGTACAAAGATCAGGATGCTCAAAGGGGTTGCATCTCAGTCAAGTCACCGGGAGATGGAAAATCAGATGGCCAACTGGCATGGATGTTGACTCTCTGGATCATTCTTCGGAAGCTCATCAACGGGCTTCTTTCGAGAAACACGGAACTTTTCCGACACGCGAAGTGAGAGATTACTGGGACGGAGTCTCTGACGAGCAGGCATGTTCGTCTGATGAGGCTGGGGCTGTCTCAGGAGCTTCGTGCTCGGGCAGCTCAATGTTGGAGTGGAAAGATAGTGAAATGCAGTTCGATTCGCCACTCAACGGACTCGAGAATCTTCGGATACCTCCCGCTCGACAGGAAGTGGGCAACATGCGCAGGTGACTAGGGATCGGGTACATAGGTAGCAAAAGAGCACGTAATACCCAATAATGACCACTTCAAATCTTGACTAATGCAGCTCAGCAGGGTGATTAGGCATCTCACGGCTGTGATTTTCCTTGCTGTCATCCTCACTGTTCGATCACCAGCTTCAACCTAGGACATGACAAATTACATGCACAATTGTCTACAGCCCCCATGTTGGTGACTAGCCCCTGTAGGCCTCCAGGGTTGATGAATGATTGGCTGGACTGCCAGGAGAACACGGTTGTCCCCATTAGGAAGTTGATTGACACCCATTCGGGACCATCACAGCCAATCACAATGGCAGAACGGGTGAGACATGTCGAATACTGGTTGATAAGGGCATTGTAACATGACAGCCTCACCGGTCAAGTGTCTGTAGAACCTTGATATCACCTTTGACCGCCAGGCCCCTCTTGACGAAGGCAATGCCGCAGGATTCGGCCCGCTCATTTGTGTAGATATGTGTCGTCAGCTAAAAGCTTCTTCCTCTAGGTTATCCCCACACAGCCATGGGCTTTTTCGGAGGCTCAGTTATTCGGAGCCTGAAAGTGAACCCCAACACATTCGAATCTCTGCATAGGCCTTTCGCAGAGCCTTGCTATTTTTGGACGGAGTGCTCCCTGTAGTCCCGTACTAGGAAGCCTGAAGAAGATCAGGCTGTGATACATGAGGTAGCAATAGCAAAGATGATGACTATATAACATGGTTTTCCCCGTTCAATGGATGCTCATTCGCTTTCGTACAGCTCTTATCACTTACAAATGACAATCTTATTACCATTCTATTCATAAAACGAGTCCATTCTACGTTACCTGCACCCGCACAATGGCCACTTACTTGGCATTACCTGACGATCCCCCCTCCGAATTGCCCAGTCCCAAGCCACTCCCAAACGAGCATCGCACTTCGCTCTTGGAATGCTCTGAGCCTACAGAGCAAGCCACGCATCATTGGACCTCAAAGTCATCAAGGTCGCCGCAGACTCGCACTGCCACGATTATCCGAGGACTTTTCTACGAGCTCGTTTCGCTTGTAGTCGCAACCGCTTCTTTCTTTGGCTTGTTAGTTCTGCTTAAAGCATACGACAACAAACCAGAGCCGAAATGGTCCTTTGTGCCATGGACTCAACGCATCACTCTCAACACTATGGTTTCGATAGTCTCCTCTGTCTTCCGGAGCTGTATTCTGTTTCCGGTGGCAACCGGTATCAGTCAGTTTGGTTGGATCTGGATGATGAAGCCAGGTGGTCGGTCTCTTGAACATCTCACCTCTTATAACTCCGCTAGTGGAGGGCCACTCGGGAGTCTCAGTCTGCTCTGGAGGCTTCGATTTTGGTATGTTTAAAACTCGCTCGCAAGGTTCACACCGCTAACATCTTGGCCACATTCAGGCACTATGCTAGTATTGGTGCGTTCATAACGCTGGTCGCATTTGCTTCAGGCCCCTTCTTCCAACAGAGTGTTACGTCGGAGCTCAGATCCGTCATCGACCCTGCTTTCAGTCCCAGTGCCAACGCAGTCGCGGCCTACTCGTGGGGCGAAAGCTTATCATTTGGGAGTTATACCCAATGGGCTTGTGTGTAACTTGAACATTTCTTTTGCATGCTTGAGTTAATAACCAAGAAATCTTCAGTTCAGGAACTTCCATACAATATGACGGCCGCCATGTTTGCTGGACTATATGCCCCAGATCAGTCATCGCCGCCCAAACCACCTTCAAATTGCCCAACAGGTAATTGCACTTGGGAATCGTTCGGAACGCTGAGTGTCAACACGAAATGCATTGATCTATCATCACTTGTGAAGAGGCGCCAAGCTGGCACCGAGTACTACCTCGAGGCACCCCATGACCCCTTGCTGCAGGGCATGTTCGGCCAGACCAACAGATCTGACCGATATCACTTGTTTCATATCCAATCCTACATGCCGGCAGGCATGGACATGTCGTATGTTCAGCCATTCGTTAACTTGACAGCAACTATGGTCGTCGTTGATTGGGTAAAGGTCTGGCCAAATAACTCATCAGTCATGTATGAACTGCTCGGCAAGGACTCGTTACTTGAAGCTTTCCGCTGCGCTATTTACTTCTCTGCCAAAGAAGTACTACCCCGAGTCGAGAATGGCGTTTACTCAGAAGAGGTTCTGCAAGAGGTCACCCAACCGGAAAACGTTCAGTTCCTGAATGAAAGGAATGACTCACTCAGGCACTTCGTCAGATATGAAGACCCCTGGAGGAATCTGGCATTCCGACTTCCTGTCCTCTCCCCAAACAGGAGAAACAACTTCACTATCCCGAAAACAGCCTTTTATGACATCTACAGCCAGATGAAGCGTGATCTTACGGGTACAGTTTCCGTTGCCAGTCGCCAGTATAGCGGAACCACGACTCCTCTTTTAGTATACAAGGCCGACAGCGTGGTTCAGTCGATCCAAAACATGGCCGATGCCATCACAACAGAGATGCGAAGAAATGGATCCAGCGTCAATCCAGAGCAGACTATCCAAGGCCACGTGTGGATTCAGCAGCAATTTGTTGTCGTGCGGTGGGCGTGGCTGGCTCTGCCCGCAACCATGCTCGTGTTGACTTCCTTATTCCTCGCTGCCACGATCGTGGAAACGCGCAGGAAGGATGTTGGTGTGTGGTTGTCAAGCCCACTGGCCCTTTTCTTCAACGCGCATCTGGACTCGAGTGGCAAAGACGTTTTATCACGCGCCAGCTCCGAATCACTCAACACTGCTGATGGTATGGTCCAGGTAGCGGCGGGGCTCAAGACTAGCATCGACAAAGGATCTCGTACGATCAGTGTGGTTGCGAAAGAGTCTGTCAAGGCGCAAGACGAAGATGTTGAAATTAGATCTCTTAGGAGATTCGGCTTGAATGATAACAGTATGCGTGTCGACAGAACAACGTCTAATAACCTGGGGAGGAGCAGAATTTAGCCATCAAATGGCTTGAGAATGAGAAAGTCTTTGCCGACATCAAATTGGAATTTGAAAACTCGATGAAATGCGGCTTAATGGGTTTCTAATGCCCAGCAGCAATCCTTCCCGGCAAGGATCAATCTGTGAAAGTCAACAACACGTAAAAAGCTTTTCCAGTTTTAAACCAAGACAACGCCTCCTTCTGTCATTGAGAATTTTTGGCTGGGTGTCTAGACGCAGTTGCCTCCTCAATTTAAAATTGTGAAGTTGACAAAAGCCTGGAAGTCTCTGGTGAATTGAGGAGCTGCCACGCCCCCCTGCTCCGTGGTCACTGATGATTGGGCTACTGCAGCTGCATGTCGAGGGCACCTCGTTGGTTGGATCAACAAAAGCAGAGACCCTCAATAAGAGCGTCCCAATTTGGCGCTGACGGACGAGAACGGGGCGGTTGGGGGCGGAGAAGCGGTTATCCCATTTCCTTCGTAAGGCTCCCCAGCACAGCCCACAAGGCAGGTTTGTCCCGCACCCAAACTTCTTTCTATCTCGCACCATTCTGTTTCCCTTCCGGTGAGCGAGATTCTGGTGTCAACGTGATGTTGAGAAACCTGACCCAAGACGCAGTTCGAGTCACTAGTGTTATCGATCGAGTCTTGACCTGAGTAGCAAACTAGATCCATCGATGCGGCCATGTTGACGGACAAACTCGAAACAGTCACCACCCATCCGAAAAGATTACGCGTTGATGACAGCGACAATGACGCTGGCAGCGCCCATCCGAAACGACAGAGAACATCGATCGATGACTTCGAGAATGGCTGGTGGAGGAGGCCGGAACAGATCAAACATTCCCATAACGACTACACCATAGGTTGGATATGCGCGCTCTCGATTGAACTAGCCGCGAGCCATGCGATGTTGGATAAGGTCCACGAGAGTCTTCCGACAGAAGACAACGACACGAATGCATACATATTGGGAAATATTGGGGAACACAACATTGCAATGGCATGTTTGCCCTTCGGTCAATATGGTAAGATCAGCGCAGCAACCGTGGCGGGGAACATGATGCGAAGCTTCACATCCATTCGCTTCGGTTTTATGGTCGGCATCGGGGGGGGCGTTCCTGGAGAAACGGATATCCGACTCGGCGATATTGTTGTTGGCACCCATGTTCTCCAGCACGACCTTGGAAAAGTTGTGGCAGGCGATGGATTCCAAGGAACTGCAATTCCAAAAGAAGCCCCACAGGCTTTTCTTACTGCAATCTCCAAGCTGAGTGCTATCCATGCGGCAAATGCGAGTCAGGTCTCTGTGCTCTTACATGAGATGCAAGAACGATACCCAGGACTGGCCGAATACACCTATCCGCCACCATGCGAAGACCGCCTATTCCTAGCCACATACGACCACAAGCACTCGGGAGATTGTGGTAGTTGCAGTCGATCTCAACTTTGTCATCGAACGCCGCGAAGCGGAAAGAACCCTCGCATTCACTACGGCAGGATTGCTTCTGGCGACCAAGTCATTAAGTCCGCCCGCCACCGAGACGAGTTAGCAAAGAAACACGGAATCATCTGCTACGAGATGGAGGCGGCGGGTCTGCCAAATACTTTTGATTTTATAGTCATACGGGGGATATGTGACTATGCAGATTCGCACAAGAATAAGGAGTGGCAGAAGTATGCAGCAGCAACTGCGGCCGCTTATGCGAAGGAACTCTTGTCGGTGATGACCCCGAGTAATTTTCGCGCCTCATTTGGCCCCTATCTATCGCGATTGACGATTAATGAGCGTAAGTTTTCTTTTAAAGCCGCAGTTAATCCTGATTCTAAACTTTTTGAAGCAGCCAAGACGCTAGAAGCGCGCCGGGAAGTCCTCATGAAGTCCATTCAATTTGACCGGATTGACGCTCGGCATGCAAACATCACAACCGCCCATTCCAGAACATGCGATTGGCTACTCCAAGACCCCTCATACAAAGAATGGTTAGATCAGTCTCGCATTTCTCAACATCGCGGGTTCTTTTGGATCAGTGGAAAGCCTGGTGCTGGGAAGTCAACAATCATGAAATTCGCATGCACCCGCGCAAAAGAAGATGCTAATAGCAATGATGCTGTGGTTTCATTCTTCTTCAATGCCCGTGGAAATGACCTAGAAAAGTCGACTTTTGGGTTGTATAGGTCTTTGTTGCTTCAGTTGCTTGAACGCTTCCCCGATCTACAAACCGTTTTTGATAATACAGCACTCATACCACAGAAGCAAACGAGTTGCCCGAGTATGGACACTATTCAGGAGCTCCTTCGAAGAGCTATCGCCTCAATAGGCCAACGAAGGCTTGCCTGCTTCGTCGACGCACTTGACGAGTGTGACGAGTCCCAGGTCAGAGACATGGTGGTGTATTTCGAGACGCTTGGGGAACATGCCGTGGCGAATGAAATTCATCTCAGAGTCTGCTTTTCAAGCCGTCACTATCCTCATATAGATATTCAATACGGCCTTAAACTCATTCTCGAGGACCAGCCTGGCCATGAGCAAGACATGGAGGCTTATGTTCGAAGCCATCTCAGGGCGGGCAATGGCAAGCACGGCGACATGATCCGGGAAAAAGTTCTTCAACAAGCCGGCGGTGTCTTTTTGTGGGTTATTCTCGTCTGCGAAATTCTAAATGAAGAGTTCGTCAGGGGCCGCAGGGGTAATGTCGAGCAAAGACTGCAAGAAATACCCACTGGACTTGGCGATCTCTTTAAGAATATGTTCAGACGAGATAATGCCAACAATGGTGACCTTTTACTTTGCATACAGTGGGTTCTGTTTGCAAGGCGGCCATTGAGCCTAGAAGAGCTTTACTTCGCGATCTTATCAGGGCTACCGGAGTTACAAAAGAATCCAACGATCTACGACCCAGAGACTGATACGGACGAAGAGATGCGTATCTTCGTCACTGGATCGTCGAAAGGCCTAGTCGAAATTACGAAGTCTGATATGGGAACGGTTCAATTCATCCATGAGTCTGTAAAAGACTTTTTGGTCAAAGATGGCGGTTTCCGGGAGCTCTGGCCCGACTTCGACGGCGACTTCGAAATTTCCAGCCACGAAAAGCTGAAACAATGCTGCCGTTCGTATATCACAGCTGATATATCTCATCAGATACAGCTCCCAAGCCTCGAAGATCTTCACAAAACCAGTTCAGAGAATGCAAAAAGCCTTCGACAGCATGCGCTGGAGAAATTTCCGTTTCTCCAATACGCGACTGAGAATCTCTTTTATCATGCAAACATTGTCGCTCAACAAGTACCCCAGGAGGCATTTTTTCAGGAGATATCGTTTACTAGATGGATTCGTTTCAGTAACATGTTTGAGAATTATCAGCATCGCCGTTACACCCCCAATGTTTCACTTACGTACATTCTTGCGGAGAGAAACTTCTGCAACCTTCTCCAAGAGCACACTCGTCGTTTCGGAAACGTCTTTGTGAAAGGAGAGCATTATGCATACCCGCTCTTTGCGGCGTTAGCTAATGGCCACACAATGGCGGCAAATGTTCTTCTTGGCAAGAGTGCTGAATCTGATCCAATCGAAGAGTTATCTCCCAATCGCGGCAATACTCGACATTTTTACGCGACATCCGCTGTATTTCACCCACATCCGCTCCATTGGGCTATCGAACAAAGGTATTGGACCGTTGTCGAGCTTATTGTGGACTCTGGTCATTTCGACTTTTCGACTGTCAACCTCAAGAAACAAAGTTGTTTGCACTTGGCTGCAATCGCAAACAAAGAGGCCACCATGCAACAAATACTTGAGAAGGCCGGCTCAGTCCAGAAGCGAGGATATGGCCAGCGGTTTTTGACCTCACCTACGGGCATGACTGATCAGAGCTCACTCAACCATCCGAAACCGCATCGAATTGCTCATATTGACGATAAAGATATACATGAACGGACCCCTCTTTGGTATGCGTGCAGCATGCATAACGAAGTTTCCATTCTTCAGCTTATGAAGTGGGGTGCCCAGTTGTCGAAAGTCAAAGGACTTGAGATTAACTTGAATATTCATGGGAAGTTCAGTCTAGCCATGGCGAAGCTTTTTAGTGAGGCTCAATTAGTCTCTAAAAAGAGTCTATTGAAAGCAGCTGTAACACTTGGCTCGGAAGATATTGTTGAGTACATTCTCAGCTCCGACAAAGACGCTGCAAGAAGAAATGGCGGAGTTACACTCGTCGAAACAGCAGCAAAGTCCAATTATGACACAATCTTGAGGCTGCTTCTTGATAATGGCGCAGCCGAAGGATTTCCAAAGTGGAAAAGCTATGAAGTCATCATTCGGGCATGCTCCAAAAACGACCAAACTACAGTTCAGTACTACATCGAAAATGGTGCCGACCTTTGCGATTTGCTCCTCAGGACGTCTTCGAGCGGCAATGAGGATCTGATTAAAAGACTGATCGGCGACGGCAGAACAGCAATCAAAGATCGCTTGCTAGGCTCGGCACTCAAAGAATCGGTTGAAAAAGGACATAAGGCTGCAGTGAAGATACTTATGGAGAAAAGCATGGACATCGTTGATCTAAATCGCGTTGTAGGCCCGGCACTCCACACGGCAGCCAGCAGAGGAGACGATGCCATGATCAAGATACTTCTCGAAGGCTGCATAAGGCCCGTCGATGAAAGCAACGTTTTGGACACGGGGCTGAACATCACAACCAAAGGAGGACGAGAGGCGGCGGAAAGGCCTTTCGTGAGAAGAGGAGCGGGTATAAATCCGAACATATTAGACTCTAGCCTTTACACACCCTTGCACAAGGCGTCAACTTCAGGCCACAAGGAAACTGTCGAACGCCTTCTAGAGTATGGAGCGAATGCCAACATGCGGGGTTTAGGGGGTCAAACCGCTCTCCACCATGCATCTGCAGCTGACTTTTGCGATGTGGTCAACATTCTCCTTGCACATGGAGCGAACCCCGATTTGCAGGCAGTCGGTGGCGAAACAGCCCTTCACAAAGCATCTTCACGTGGCAATACCGGCACTGTGAAGATTCTCCTCGAACACGGAGCGGATCCTAATCTGCAGGACTCTTATGACCGAACAGCTCTCCATCAATCATCTGCAAATGGCCGCGGCACTGTTGTTCAAGTGCTGCTTGCACACGGAGCTAATACCGATCTGCTGGACATGTTTGGCCGGACAGCTCTTCATAGGGCGTTCGAAGCCGGCCATGAGGTCGTCGTCAGACTTCTGGAAAATCAAGGAATATTTGTCCGAAGATAAAAAGATATCTTCCCCTGAAGATACATCATTGGTTAGCCAAAACGTTGTTCACCCGACTGGGACTGTCTAGGCGGGTAGAGGTGGTGAATGCAACGGTCCGAGCCTTGAGGTTCTGCCCTGAACGGCATATATTGATGGTAATTGGATGCCAGGGCACATCGTCAATGACCACGCCTAGTGGAATAAAACGAAATGTGACGAGGGGTTTCTCGCCGATAGTGGGAGTGGCCGAAGTTCGACGTCGTTCCTAGATAAACACGAACAGCTTGTCAGATAACACTGACAGATAGTTGCGATGAAGTAGAGTGCCTAGTATATCGCAGCTTGCTGATGGCTTCTTTGATGCAGTAGACCACTCGTCGCGACTAATGAGACGCAATGACTTTCTTGCGGCCAAGCTGTAACTGAAATTCTTGAGTCAAGGAGGACGAGTGCTACGTAGGACGAAGTGCTGGCCTAGCTCGCGCTCCTGCTAGACTGAAACATTGCACTCCTTATCTGTACTGTGGCACGAATGACAGCCACTCCGGCTTTCATCCATGCCTGAGAAATGGACAATATTCATCATTCATAAAGAACATACCCTCTCAGGCATCATTCTAAGGCCACTATTTCAAGAATTATCAGATTTCATTTCATGCAAACAAAGTACCAAACCAAAAGCGCGTCCTCCGTCACAAACATGGTCCAGACACTTCCTAGCCAGTCATAACACGGTGCGCTGTCATTTTTGACGATCAAGTGATGTCAGCCCAATGCCCAGACCGCGTACCGAATATTTATGGGGCACCAGCGCTGCACAACACGCTGCGCGTTTGCCCTACAGAAAACGTTAACGACGCGTGATCCTGGGGAAGCGGATAGGTAGGTGCGGCTCCGTCGTCATAATCGTGGGGATCGTCAGGAGAGGGCGGCTTGGGACTGGGTTGTTTGCCTAGCAGCAACGTCACTGCTTGTTTTGGTTGGAGAAACTGCAGGAAGGCAGCTGCTGCCTGCTTTTGATAGCAATCGGTCGCTGCTTCCTATGGATAAAAGACCTCAAACTTCGTTGTTCTTGACGTGAACTCATTTCGTTCCATCAACATCCAAGATACTCAACTGCGACTGTCAACAACAACGAACGACCCATTACCCACATCCAAATACATCGCAACGTCAACATGGCCAGCACTAACCCCGCAAACTTCGCCAACCTGTGCGTCCTCCCAGTCTCTTTTGGTGGACATTCTAGCTGACAATTCCAGCCCTACCGAGGAAGTCCAGGCAATCGCATCCAAGGGCGGCCAGGCCAGCCATGGCCCCGAGGAGGTCATCTCCCCGACCGGCAACCTGAACCCAGGCAACTTCCAGAACCGGTATGCATCTTCCTTCCTTCTTTCCATGACCATTTTCCCTACTCCTTTCCAGGAGAAGATGCATCTTGATATTTTGAGAGGTTGACTGACACCCGTGCAGCCCCACCGAGGAAGTCCGCGAGATCGCAGCCAAGGGCGGCCACGCCAGCCACGGCCACGGCGCCGGTACCCACACCTCGGCGGCCGGCAACGGCAACCCCGCCAACTTTGCCAACCGGTACGATCCGCTCCCGCCCCGCTCCGGCATTTGAACCTTCCAAGACGAGGGTTGCTGCGTGCATCTTGCTAACTTTTTCTCACCAAACAGACCCAAGGAGGAAGTCCAGGAGATTGCCGCCAAGGGCGGTCACGCCAGCCACGCGGGCGGCTTCGCCAGCATGGACCCCGAGAGACAGGTGCGTTTATTCGTAGTCGCTGCAAAAGTTCTTCTCCCAAAGCGCCGTTGTCATGGTTGCCATCACGATTCTAGAAAACCGTTTCGCTGACCGTTTGTTGTTTATCACAGCGCGAGATCGCGTCCGAGGGCGGCAAGGCGTCGTCCGGGTCCTTTGAGCCAGGCTCCGAGAAGGCGCGGGAGGCTGGTCGCAAGGGCGGTCTCACCAGTGGTTCTGCTTAAACAACTCCACTGCGCAAGCAACATTGTACGATAGAAAGAAGGGCCACGACTTGACGAGCGAATAGGGAGATGATCTGCAGGGTCTCCGTCGAATGATTATCTGATATTTTCTCAACATTTGCGTTTGTTGTGCTTGTCAGGGTGTTTCGCCCAACGTTCGGGCCGCGCGCGGATATGCCTTCCGCTGCGGCCAGAAAAGCTTGGACACACTCAGATGCATGCTTTGTGGGTGATATCGGATCAATAACAATCACGGGCGTGACCTTTTGAGAGGTACGGATGAGTCTAGGCCCTCCCTCGGCAGATCACCTCAGTCTGGTTTTCATCTCGACTTACATGAAGTGTGTTTGTTTGGCACTCGCCCTCCCGGATTATCAGGATACAAAGCCTGCCAGCGAAGGAAACACGCCCTCATAATGCAAAGAAAGCAGATCGGAAACGAAGCGGCTGCCACCAGATTGTAACCTTCCCACTCGTGGTTGGTGGGAAAAGGCGGCGCCAGCTTACCGGAAGTGTCCCTCGGCAAGCGCCGACCGGAGAGTTTCCCCCCCTCTGCGTTTTCTTGTTTACCCCACCCAGCCCGTGGCCCCGGCAGTCCCTGCGCGATGCAGCAGCAGGAAAAGAAAAGATGAGGCTGTCCTTGCGCGGTGAGTGTGAGGTGAGTACCGTGAAGGTTTGTCCGCGGATAAGGGTCCGGCGCAAGGTCCTCTGTCAGCATGGCCAGCAGTCGCCAACGCAAGTAAGTACGTGTAGCAGCCACGTTGGGCGGTCCCAGGCCGGTTAGACGGCTTTCCCTCCCAATGCAAGCACTAAGTAGGTACGGTGATGGTGCAGGTTCGCTGGTGAGGCATGCGGCGGGAATTGCCCCAGGTGGGTGGTATCCAACGTATCAAGGTCGACGGCCAATTGCGATGGTCTGGAACGGGTGCCGCAGCACGGTGACGTAGACGAGGTGAAACCAGGCACCTCGATCGATCTTGGTCCAGCGAGCAGCTGCACCAGCCGGTGCTCGCCCACGGAGAAGTCATTACCGCTTCTTTTTTGTTTTCCCCAACCTCGCAGTGCTGTAAAGTATGGCGGTGACTAATTCCATTTATTGGAGAGAGGGAGGGAGCAATAAAGTAAAGTAAAGATAAGCTACGCAGCGGGCATCATCATGCAGTGCTGGCACTTTAATCTACCAGCTACAAGACACCGTCGCAGCCAATGTCACAGGCCGGACACGCAAGAGCGGCACCCCCAGATTCGGAGAGATGGCGTTCCAGATCTCGTGCCACCTTTCTCTTTGCCCTTTCTCCTCTTTGCCCAACTTGGGCATGGCTGTCATCGCAGATGATCGGCCCAGGTTTCGTCCTTCTTTTGCTTTTTGGGTTTTGCTAGGCTAGCCTTGAAAGTATGTAAACTGGCGTGCTCCCACTGTCCATCTGCTGTGATGCCCGTCCCTGGATGTTTTGCTCTGCTATTTGCAAAAAGTGCTCGCCTACTATACGCTCTTACCGCTCGAGATTCAGAGAGCGTGAATTGGCTTTCCTCGTATTCCAGTAATCAGTGAAACCTTCCGACTACCCTCTCCCCCGGGGGATCCCCAGACAATCCGCGGTTGAATTGGAAACAGGGCCCCGTCGAGTCTGTTGGGTCGTACGATGGCTGCGGCAGTGGGAGCTCCAGCAGCGTCCTCGAGCAGTCCTTTCAGCGTGCCAAGGTGTGTTCAATCTGTCTTTTGCAGTACCTATCTGTCTGTTGTTCATGGCCTGCATTCCCGTCATCAGTGTCTTGTGACCCCTCCCCCGCTGTGCTGTGCTTCAGTGGAGGAAACGGCGAGGCCGCACCAGTCGAGTGGCTTTCCGGGCTGCGAGAAGCCCGACGCACCCGGTGGCCCCAGCTCCCCAGCCCCCACACACCAGCATGCGCCTCAAGTGTGGCTCATTCGACACCCCAGCTGGCCAATGCTTCTTGCTGCTTGGAGGGGTGCTCAGCCACGGCCACGTCCTTGCATCCTCGTCATTCGTCGCTGGTGTCGCTGCATCGTCAGTCATCAACGCGAATCGAGGTGCACCGCAAGCCTCATTCGCAATGCTGTCTGGCCCCTACCGCCCTAGATTTCAGCCCAGTCCGTTCCCAGTTTTTCGTCTTTCCGCTGGTGCAACTTCGCTCCAATCCAAAAACGCAGCAACACCTCAGCACAGCACAGCGCAGCACAATCCCCCCAGACAAACGGGCAGCGTCTGTTCTTCCCCACCCCACCGCCGCCGCCGCTAGCACCTGGTCGAGGTGACCCTGTGACTGGATCCCCCAGCAGATCCCAAAGTGAAAGGGCCCACGACAGAGAAAGAGAAGCCGGAGACCCTCCTCCATCCCCGCCCAAAAAATTGCAGCACCACCGAAAAAAGGAAACCGCCTCGTCCAGGGTCCCTTTCTTTCTGCAGGGCGTCTGTTTTTCTTTTTGGGCTTTGATTTTTTTCAAACATCTCGTCATCCCTCCCCCATTCCTCATTCCCCGAATTGTTTACATTCCCATTTCCCCTCTCCCCCCTCCTTCTCCCCTCAACTCTCTCCCAAACACCACGAGCAGGTGTGATCGATCCCCCAGAAAGATCGACACAACCCTCGCCCAAACCGACTTAACCTCCCCTCTGACGCAACTTCCTCGACCCAAACAGCCGCTTCCTCGCTTTCCGTCGTCATCACCACCAACAACAACAACAACCACAACCACAACCGCCGCCGCCGCAACCGCACCGCGAAAGCTCCGACAGCTCCTCCTCCTCCGCGCAAACGCCCTCGTCCGCGTCTCTCTCCCCGACACCGAGCGCCAGCAGCAGCATCACCAAGTCCGGCCAGAGGTCGGAGTCGCGGCTCAGCATGCCTTTCAGGAAGATGGCCCGTCACTTTGGTGACACTGTAAGACCTCCTGCCTCGTTTTTCTCTCCTCCCGCGCGACTGCAACCCGTTCGCTGCCGCGTCGCACTGCTCTCGCACCGTCCGACACGACGGCCGGGCACATGGCCTGTCCTCCTGCCATCATCTTGTCGCCGTCGCAGGTTGCGCAGAGCAGAGCGACGACGCAGGGCGGGCGAACGCGGGGTACACTTTCTGACGGGGGATGCCCGTTTCAGCGCTGCACTCCAAAAACAGACGAGACCTGTATGAGCTGACCTGTGCTTCTTCATGTAGCTCTCCCCGCAGGCACCTTATTTGTCGTGTAAGTCATTCTCTAACCCGCCATTCCCGCGCATCCGGCGTGGACATCAGAAAGACGAACTCGACTAACAGCCTTGCGTCGCAGATCATGATATCCTCCGTACGTTCCTCCGAAACATCGCGCCCCGAGCCGCTTCGTTCCGTCCCTCCCGAGGTCGTCGAACTAACCCATCCCAGTAACCTACGAAGACATCAAGTCTTTGAAGAACGATTGGTTAACAGATAACGTACGTGACTCGCCCTCGTTCTCTCCTCGATCACCGCTAACGTCTCCAGAACATCGCCTTCTGGGAAGAGTACGACCCCTCAATGCTCCCCTCTCCCCCGCAAACCTAACAAACCTAGATGGCTCGAGCGCGAGATCCTCCCGAAATACCCCCAAGCCCGCATCATCCTCCTGCGGCCGTCGATGACCTTCCTTCTAATGAAAGAACCCGACATGCGCCAAATCCGCTCCGCCCTCCCCGACTTCTCGAAAGTAACGCACATTTTCCTGCCGATTAACGATGCTCGAAACGTCGCACAAGCCGAGGGCGGCTCCCACTGGTCGCTTCTCCTCGTCTCCGCCATCGACGGCGTCGCCTTCCACTACGACTCCCTCGGCGGCGCAAACTACGCCGAGGCCCGCCTCGCGACGCAAAAAATGTCCGAGATCTTAGGCCGCCCCCTCAGGTTCCACAACCTCGACGACTCCCCGCAACAAGAAAACGGCTCCGACTGCGGCGTCTTCGTCTGCATCCTCATGCGCCACCTCCTCGTCAAGCGACTGCTCTCGGCCAATGCTAGGGAAAAGGTCAGCATGAGCATGGCGAACAAGCTCATCGACTCCCATGGTGGGCGCAAGGAGATGCTCAAGATCATCGAGAGCTTGAGAAAAGAGGGCGAGAGGAGGAGATCGTAAGCGCCTTCCTTTACCACCCCCCGAGTCCTGACCCCCGGACTTTTGCTTTTCGCAGAAATACTTGTCTTGTGTCTTTGTTGTTATGCCTGCCAAAACTTGTATCATACCGAAAGGGTTCCCTGACACCCCTTCTTTAAAAAGGAGAAGCGCGTCACCGTACTCGTCAAAGACGCCGCCGCGAATCGAGTAAACCCTCCCGACGACCGATCGATCACACCGAAATGACGATTACCACTACTACACAACTTTCAATTCTTCTCTAATGTTTTCGATAAACGATATCCACGAAGGCATGCACCCGTTGTATTTGTTCTCCAACTACCTACTGTCCGAATAAGCAACACAAAAAAATGTCACGAAGTATGAGCGGTTGGCGAGAGGGGCAGATGAAGATTTAGCGGGCGGACACTTCGATCGAATCCGAGTACGATGCAGTCGAAAGCTCCAGATCTTTCAATGAGAGGTGGATTTCGGGAAGGGATGGCTTGGGGACGGTTCATGAAGACGAACGTAGAGCGAGGAGGGGCTATATCTGGCGATGTTCAAACTGGAGACGGGGAACAGTCGAGGCGAGGCGTTTAGGCGTGCTCAATGCGTGGGGATTCTGAGAAGATGGATCTTGGGTTTACATATTCTCGTCTTTACATGAGTCTCGTCTTTACAATGGCGGGACGGAATGGCTAGCCAAGCATGCATGCTTACATGTGAGGTCTATTCTGGCTTTTGATCATCTTCCCGTGTTCTCTGTGATCCCGTGTCGTTCATGATCGTAAGTTGAACATGTCAAAGTGTTTCTGCATTCATGGCTCTCGTTCTACCAAGTTCGTGATATGTCTGTGGCACTGCTGTACGGCGTGACTGATTGAGGGAAATGGGGTGCGTCCTCGTTTTGATATTTTTCTTGCTGTCGCTTGTATTCCTATTTGTACTTTTGCACTGCTTACTGTAGGTCCGATCCTGTTCAATTTGGTGTCCACTTTGCCTGCTCGCTGAGGAGTTTGCACCAGTGGAGATTAGCTTGTAATGACCGGAGCCTCAGAGGGTACTCTCTAGCAGTCCACAGGCGTAGAGAATCCAAATATCCAGTGAAATTTGCTATCCGGGCGGACACTTCTCACTACCCAGCCGATAGTGGCTAAAGATGATACGACGACGACGACGGGGACGATAGAGACGATAGGGATAACGGGAATGAAAATAAGGATTGCAATACATCAAGTAGAGTCAGATGTAGCAGAAGTGGCACAAGTGTTGAAACTGAAACCTGATATATATAGTTCTCTGCTCAAATAGCACAACTTATCTACGTAGCTATAATTGTCCTAAGTGAAATAGCTATCATGCTAACGCGAGCAAGAAAATGTGTAGAAAGAAATTACCCAGTCCCGATTCAATGTCAAAACGAATTAAGACAAGCTCATGAAAGCCGCTTCGCCTGGCCTGCAACCGATGGCGACTATTGAACCCGATCTATAATCCGCTAGAACGGTTTTCAAGTGGACTATTTGCTGGGTCTGAACGGAGCTGAGCACTGCGCGGCTAGGTCTCGATCCTGCTATTTGTGCCAGGGCTATGTATTTGTACCTATCAAGTGTGTTACTGTAGTTTTGTTCACGCGAGGAGTCATCCTTAGCTTTGCCTGGCTTTAATCTTGGACTGGATTCTCGAAACTCGGGTAACCAAGACCACCTAGCTTGCGTTGCCAGGAATCTTGGTTGAAATCCGTACCTTGGCCTGTATCAGCAGCCGATTTCCATACACGCTCATTTGGTCTATTGTGCATAGATACTCTGAAAAGGTTGACCTGCTTCTGTGTATCTAATAACGTGCCTCTTCGCCCTGGTTTTCGTTTCGTGCTTGCCATTGACATGTGGGGTGGTTCAGCCTTTAGATATGTTGCAGAGGAACGAAGAGTTCCATTGTTGAAATAAACTAAGAAAAGCGGATTATGCGTACAACTCCTGAGTAGTAACCCAGAGCAACAGTTGAACCGTGTGTCTCAGATACATGTGGCTCCATCGGAAGCCATAAAAACCTTCTGCCATCTTTCCATATCCAACTGGCTTGATAAAAATAGCCTTCAGATTCCAAACTAGGTGCTGGACCTGTGGGCGGCTTCAGAAGTGCATATTGGGATGCTTCTACGTCTCTCAGGTCAAAAGTGCCATAATTTGATATGAGCTCATAACCTGAATCGGAAAAGCGGATCCATCGCAACCCAGATCTGGCGAGGATTTCGAACCCCTCGAGCGAAATTTCCTCACACAGGATGGCAGCGACCATCTGTGAGCTTTCGCGTATGGCGATTGTTGGTAAAAGCTGCTGTCCAGTCTCTGCATCTCGAATGTAAATCACATTCCCACTTCTGTCAGCCACCTGAACATTTCCATCAATGATTCTTGCTGGGCATCCGTTGATGAGTCCTCGGGTCTTGGACGTCTTCAGGCAAACGCCGCTTGTCGTATCCCACACACAGAACTTGTGGTCTGATATCGATACCAAACGAGTACCGTCGCAGGTGATACTGACGGAGCCAATACGATCATCATGCTGGTTCACGACACCTTGAATAGCTTCGGATGCTCTTGCTAAGAACGCCCATATTAACCATCAGGAGATAAATGCATTACGACCCCTGGGGAAATCTGAAGCTGGCTTACTTACCCTGTGATGATTGGCGCCAGTCATTGATGAACGAAAGGAGACTTTTGAATGAAGTCATAACTGCAGGGAGATACGGTACTGAGTTCAAGGAACTCGTGACTCCAGCGAGATACTGTAGTGAGTTTAAGGAACTTATGACTCCAGAGATATATGGCACTGAGCTCAAAACGTTGCCCAGGATCACCTTTGGTTGTTGAGGGGACAAATGTGGTTGATCGATCGTCAAGTCCCAGAGCCTGATTGATTTATCGTATGAAGCGGATGAAAGTAAGCTTCCATCGGGGGAGAACGCCACCGAGTACACCGGTCCGTGGTGGCCCTCTAACACATGCTTGCATCGCTCAGTCGTTATGTCCCAAATGCATATATTAGTGCGGCCGCGGTTAAATGCGATCTGAGTGCCGTCGTGTGAGATTGCAAAAGCTGCCACGGGCTCCCAATCTTTCACTATCCGTGGATGAAAGCGTTCAGATGTCTCCAGATTGTATACTGTCGCTCCCGAAAAAGAGGAAAACACGATGCTCGTGTCATTTTGCGAGAAACCTACCGATCTCACCGCTGCGGTATGCTTGATTGTTACGAGGTGGGCACCTGTCGTCGCATTCCAAGTCCTCACGGTCTTGTCTTGCGAACCTGAAGCAAGTACCAAACCATCTCTTGAGAAGGCAACGCATGAAATCACAGCCTCGTGGCCGATGAGAGTGTGGGCGCATCTGCCGGTATCCGAGTTCCATATCTGAACGATACTCCTATTGGAACCTGTCGCAAGAGTGATACCGTCAGTCGAGAAAGCGACTGAACAAGTGGTTCCTTCAATGGAAAGCTTTCGTGTACGACAGCCGGTGATTGTGTTCCATAGTTCAACAATACCCGTAAACTTCGTTGACACTGCTAGCGTACTCCCATTGCTTGAGAAGGCCAGGGACCAAGCTGCACCTTCTGTGCTAAGCGTTCGGACACGTTGGCTAGTTGTCGTATCCCACAGCTTGACGGTTGCATCGTCAGATGCAGAAGCTATGACCTTCTGATCTGGGGAGAAGACAACGGAGTTGACGTGATCCTCGTGCTCTTCGATGGTATGAATGCACAGGTCCCAATCCTCATTTGGGATGGGCTTCAGAGGCCATGCAGGCTCTTCAGACCGAAATATTCTTCTTATAATGCTGTTTCTTGGGCTGAACACAAGTGCTGAAAGGTAGGTTTGCATTGGATCTGTTTCAATCCCGACTCTAAAGGACCGCATGAAGCGAAGTGCATCTCTGATCAACAGTTTTCGTTCCGGTGGTTCTGATGAGTTCTTCTAGCAGTTAATCAATGCTCGCAAACCTGTGTATATAGCCCTTCTGACTAACCTCAATGATGCGCTGAATGCGAGAAAGACATAGTATTCCCTCAGAAATACTTCGGAGTAGACTAAGTGCCTCTAGCCAATGAAGGAAGTGTCGAGTAATGAATGCGTATGCTTCGTCAAATTGCTGGCTTCCTACGTCCTCTCCAACAACATGATGGGCCCAATACAGACATGCATATCGAAGGGAAGCCAATGGGTCGGGATTCGGGGTACAGATTTCGTCTAGTGGCAGCCCATGGCGATCGATGTGGTAGATATTGCGTTTCAACGTGATAGACATGGATCTCAACAACTTCGACAGGATCAGGTTATGATTTGGGCCGATATTAGGAGGCATGATCCTATGCCCCTGTCCAACCAGGAAATCTTTTGCGGATTGGTGTATGAAGTAAATAGTGCCTCCCTTCGAAGTCAGGATCGAACCGCACTCTTCCACCTTTTCTACCAAGAAGTCAACATGGTCAAGAAGCAGAGTCAGCTCCTCCAAACTGAGCGGACGAGATACCATCGACATGATTGCCAAAACCTGCCTGCAGTCTCCTGCGTCGTTTGAGCTGAGGATCTGGTCCAGAATTCTCTGGTACAACGAATCTAATCCGGGGGGAAACTCGGCGAGTTTCCGCTCCGTATGCCTTTTGCGGACACGGTTGTCTGCCAATTGCTCATACACTAGAGCAACCCAGAGAAAGGTATTGTTTGCCTTCAAAACAAGAAAGTCGTGAACGCTGACTTTTAATTCGTTATCAAAGCCCTTCAAAATGGCCAATTCGTCAACCTTGTGTTGAATGTAGCTGTTGACAGCAGCTGAAATCACACCCTCATTCAGCTCCAGTGACAGATAGATCTTGGCATCCTCCAGAGCGGCGGCTAGACCTCTGTCAATTCTTAATTCGGGACGACTCGAGGCAATGATTTTGACGTGCGGCGTTAAATCGATGATAAAGCTAATTAGCTGATCCAGATCCGAGATGCATTCGTCCAGGCCGTCAATGACGAGAATAGCGTTATGTAGGCTCTCGTGGCGGACTGCAGAAATGAGCATTCTGCATAAAACATCCCAGCTGTTGACGTCCTCGAAAATCCCTGCCCCTGCTTGGTCATATTTGTCGCGGAGCGAGTTCACAATCGACGGGTTTTGATCCAGTATCATATAAAGGAGGCCACGAAGGACCGAGTTTGCGGTATTCAGTCGTGCGTCAGACGCCTGACAAAAGAAGAAGAAGGTCGACTTGTATCCCATCGCGACCAGCTCATCGATCACGCCGCACAGAAGCATCGTCTTGCCCTTGCCGGGACCACCTTTGATCCACAATAGGCGCTTATTAGCTCGCCATTGATGGAAGTCATCGTGATCGAGGATCCAGCGGTATGAATCCTTCAGGAGGTTGCCCTTAGTGCGTTCGATGCGCGTCTTGTCGTCACGTGGATCGGTAATATGTAGGTCGGCGAGGAAGTTATCCTTCTCCTTATTGGCTACAAAACGCGTTAGTGCATTGATTCTATTTGTATGCCGTTGTTGCAAGACGTTTTGAGTTTGATAAATTTGGGGTAACGGTCTGTTCTTTGAGGTGCTGACAGATGAGGAGGCGAAAACAGAGACGTATATAAAAAACCAGATGCATTCAAAAACACATGTGTAGAATTGGGATCAGCAATGTGATGACAGTCATACCAATATTAATGTTGTTTGCATTGTACTGAGTACCGGAGCCCGAGTTATTGTGCTGGCTCCCTGAGCCAAAGTTGGCGTGCTGGGCTCCTCTCCTGGAACTGTTGAGAACCGCTCGAATCCGCGCTTCGCTTTTCTTCTGTTTTTTGACGCTCATCATTTTCAAGCAATGAAACGCTGTGGCGTTGAACGTATGCAATACGTCCGCCGAGTACGTTGGAGATTGTTGGACTGGAGGCGGCCTTCAGCCTGATTGCACGATTTCCGGAGCCTGTTCCATAGACTGGCAAGGGATCACCAAGCTCTATGTGAGTTGGATTGATTGTCGTGGCTGTTCCGCACAAAAAGCTCCTATTTACGGGGTCGCGCTTCTAGGCGACAAGTCGTGAGCAGATGAAAGCAATCAAAGGAGGGGATAGGTGCGGTGGATGAGCGAAGACGACGAAGGAATTTTGGTCAGCAGATGGGGTCAAAACTGCTGCCAACGAATCAATACATTTCTTGGCAGTCCCTGATATTTCCCGCAGCCTGATCCTGCTTACCCCCGCTTGTGCGGTTGGTGATTCTGCCACACATACGTGTCACAATTGGCTACTTCACGTTTTCGCACCGTTCCGGCAATAAATGCTGCTCGTTTTCGCTAAAACCCATTATCTTAGGTACCACCTCCCTTCTGCCTCCCCACTAAATCTCCTGCCCATTACATGAGACTGTTGCTATTCGGGCGGACGACTATCTATAAGCTATGTTGAAAGATGCTCGCTTTGATACTGTCGACATTTTTATAGTCATTGTAGTCGATATTGATGTTATTCTTATTGTCGTTGTTGTGTTATCAGCGTCGCCATCGTCGTTATTGCCGTTATCGGCATCGGAGTTTCTGCAGTCTTCCAATGTGCTTATTACTGCTGCTATGCTAATGTGACTATCTGCTCAAATAACCAAAGTCTTCTATTGAGCCATCAAATCAAGTTCTGTTCTGATTTATGCCCTAAATCTCAATTCAAGAAGGGGAATAAATACAATGTCGTATTTTATTCTGTGCTAGCAAAAGTGAAAGGCGGAAAAAAACCACGTTGGCTGGAATCAAGACAGCGTCGAAAAACAAAACCTCGACCCAGAGCGAAACATCATCCTAGTCCGTGTCCTGATTATGTAACCATAGGTTCGATAACGTCAACTCAGATGTTGATGTTGCCAATTTTAGCATTGTCCACGTTGAATACACGCCGCGTTTTCGCAACGACGGCGCCACCTAGGTGACTAGTTGAAGAGGCAATACCCGTGGCGACACCAGCCGCATTGAGAGTAAGGTCAATGACACCAGAAACCATGCTCGTAGCAAAGTCAAAGACGCCGTTCTGCGCCGCAGCCAGTGGGTTCGCGCCGCCTTCGAAGTGGGTAGCGACGATGGGACCATTAGTGCGGACGTTGGTGAGCTTGTCAAAGTTGGCCGTGATGCTCTCGTGGCTGCCGGGCAGCAGGTTGATTCTGTAGTCAATGATGATGATGCCGAGAACCCGGGCGGCGGTGTTGACGACGTGGATCTTGAACTTGGAGTTCATGGCGCGCTTGCTCGGGCCAGTAGAGGGGGTCTCGAGGTCGGTGATCAGGGCGAGGTCCCTGGTCTCGACGGCTTCGGGCTCCTCGAAGTTATCTCGAGGGATGAAGGCAGCAGCGTCCCGGGGTACTTCTTGGTTGGCCACGGAGACCTCAGCGATGGGCATGGGGGAGGCGGCCACAGAAGAGATGGCGGCGAGGCCCATGAGGAGAGTAGACATTTAGAACTTCATTTTGGATAAAGAGTGTGGTGAAGAGGAGTCTTCGTGAAGAATGTGGTTTGTAAGAGGGTGGTAGCGAACGTTGTTGTTTAGACTGTTGATGGTGATGAGGAAAGAAAAGAGATAAAGAGCACGACGTAGACAGCGGCTTATATACTTCTAATGGGCCTTGGGTTCTGACAGGATCCTGCAAAGACATTTACTGCCCGTGGTCTGACATGATTTCTGCTCGGCAACTGGAGAAAACCCTTGCCTTTCCATCCACCATGTCCAAATCATTGCCCACTTCACGGAAACCTACATGGAGCTTATCGGCACCGCCGCGTCAAGAGATGGGATATGGGATATGGCCTGTCGTCTTCTGAGACGGTCCAATGAGCGAGAAAGCCTAGGATACCACCCATGTTGTCGACGAAGCCGGAACAACGGACAAGGCTACCCCTTGACTTCCCGGACATTTGCAGGACTGCAACAATTGTGTTCTTTGTAAATATGTGATGCGTGTTAGTACAATTATTGTTCTCGGAAAGTCTTGTTGAAATGTAGATAACTCATGACTATTTCCCTTGGGTTTATGTGTGAGACAGATTTCTTACATACCACGCTTTGCTGATAAGCAGGTTCTAATCATGAGTTTCACTATCCGGGCGAATATTCTTGGCTATCCAGGGGCATAGTGAGCAAGCACGACGATAGTGACGACGACGACGACGACGATGACAATGGCCACAACAACGATAACAACAATAACGATTGGGGTGGGGACAGGAACAACAGCGATAAAAGAGACAACAGGGATCACTGGGATCATTGGGATAACGAAGAAAATGAGTATGTCAAAATAAAATAAAATGCCAGATTCAATGAGAGTAGTTCTCTGCCTAATTGCTTAGAAGAATATGCTCTCATAGCAAAACTCATTAATTCGGCTGTTACCTTACAAACATCAGCTGCTGCTATGCTTCTCTTGGACTTGCTAATGGGCTATGAAGTTCGGACTTACCGTCGGTGATGCTCCCCGATGCCAAGGAAGACATTCAATTTGCTCCACGCCGTTCTACTTCTAGAAACTGTCTAGAAGCACAGCCAGGAGCATCTGCGCAATGTCATGATTCCAAAAGCGTCACTCAAATAAGGTTGTATCCGGCCTGGCAAGGCTTATCAGACTACAAGCTGAACCCGAAGCCGAGGTATGCCTTCGTCACGGACCATCTCTGGGTTTTGGAATAGGGGTCTGGGCCACGCAGTCGGTATTTGAAATCGGCATAGTTGGGCAGAAAGCAATCGCGATGTATAGCAGCGCCTTTATCTCGTAATAACGCATCATTCGTGACACCCTGCAGACACATATAGAGTTTTGCTCGCCCGGTATTAACGCTAAGCTACCGAACTTTCTCGATAGAATCCTTGACACTCTTGGAGCAGAAAAACTTTCTGATGTCCTTGACGAAGTTATCTGGACATTCCAGGGACGAAAAGTGACCACCCCTCTCATATTCCTTCCAGAACTGCACATTTGCGGCCTGCTGGGCCCAATCCTTTGGACACTGGAATTTACTGTAAGCCCCATAGCACGTGAAAACTCTGGAGAGATGTGACACCGACTTACGTGGAGCTGTTCTTTGGCGTACATGCTGACGCCAGTGGGACAGGAGACATACGCCTCGAACGTCTTCTCGGCCTCGCGACGGGAACCGAACGCCTCGCGATAAAACCTCAATCCGGGAGTGGCGCCTTGGATCCAGTGCATCATGACGAGGGTGATGATGGCGTCGTTGGTGAATGCCTCCTCGACGTCACCCCAGTCGTGAAACTTCTCCACAAACCAAGCGAGCAGGCCGAGAGGGGAATCCCCCAGCGCAAACCCGAGAGTCTGTGGCCGGGTTTTCTGCTGCTCCAGATAACCGCTTTGGTCGACCTCGAAATTTCGCCTCACCCTCAGCGCCTCGTTCTCGAAGGGGGTATAGAAAAACCTGGAGAGACACCACCGGAGATAGGCCCTGGGTGCCGAGAAGGGTTTCGGCGGCGGGACTGGGAACATGTTCAGGTGCTGTGCCCTGACGACGGCGGGATACTGCAGCGCGATGGACCGAGTGATGAACGATCCGAAATCGCCTCCTTGCGTGACGAACCACTTGTAGCCCAGCACGTCCGTCATGAGTATCTTGTAGGCCCGCGCGACGATCTCGGGCCCCACCCCGGACACGGAGGGGGCCGGGGAGAAGCCGAAGCCGGGGATCGACGGAGCGACGAGATGAAAAGCCTGCTGATCCGGGCCGCTGGGCTCCGTAAGCTCCCGCACCACACGGGCGGCTTCTACAAAGGAGCCCGGCCAGCCGTGGGAGAAGAGCAAAGGTATGGCGCCGGGCCTTGAAGAAACTGTATGGGTGAAGTGAAGAACGAGACTGCCATAGCCTGGGACATCGACCTTGACGAGGTAGTGGTTGAATATGGCATTGAGAAGTTCCTATGGCCGAGATGAGGTCGTTAGTACTGTTTCGCTGAAGACAAGAGAGAGTGTTTGTTCATTCAGCATGGTTGACGGCAAGGGCTCACCTCTTGCGCGCTCCAATCGTACGTGTTTTGCCAGTATTCAGCGAGCTCCTTCACTGCCGATACTTTGGCTCCTTGGCTCCAGTCTTGGGGTCCAAAGTCGATCTGCTCCTCTGGGTATCGCGCCAGGCCCAGCTTTTGTTTGGTGAGAGACAGGAAGTCGTTCTCGATTCCGATCTTGATTTTTTGAGGGCGATTGACCTCGAGATCTCCCGTCAAGCCATGAAAAATGAACGGGCTCATGTCGAAAGGAGGAGGCCAGGGAGGGAGGGTCTTCCGGCGCGCGATCACTAATTAGTAGGTTTGGCAAGGGGAGTGTTTCTGTCGACGACCTCAAGTCCGAGGAGCAAAAGACTGACCAGACGTTTGAATGTCGCAGCTCTTCGTTCCGAGTGTAGTGTGTAAAGGTTTTGTAACCGCAATATTTAGAGGCATTTCCAAGATGATGCAATGCCCTCAATATCCATCCTTTCATGCATCCCTAGGCTGGAGAAAACCCCAGTAACATTCGAGCTCCACTCGCCATGTGGGCTGCCCTTGGCGGCGCTTGCGTTTGCACTTTAACGGCAAGGCCTGGCCTCACTCGTTCACGACCATCGGTGTCTGAGACTGTCTGGGGTATTGATTTGCGGTTTGCCTCATAGGAACCTGCCACTGGCGCTAAGAAAGTGAATGAAGCGTATTTTACCACACCCTGCCTCAGAGAAGAAACCAACGCTTCCAGCTGCCCTCTCTGATCCTCTAACTCTCCTGCAGCACTACACCGTTCCCAATGCCGGTGGGTGGGTACTTCCTGGCCATCATTTGTCGTCGTGGTCAATTCTTCAGAGAAGCGGAAAATGTTGACGTGGCTGGTTTTCCTGTCTTCTCATGTCTGCCCATGTCTGTATAGGGTATTTGTGCTTATCCTGGACATCATCACCGCAGCAAACTTGTCAATCAACTCAATCTATGTCCAATTTCGATTTGCGAATTATAACACATCAGTACAGGTGACTCCTGGATGGAAGCATCAAGTCAACGGCTGTATAGACCAATCTCTGCTACATACATCACTTCTGTAGCCAGTTCATTATCGGTTACTCCAACTTGAGCCGAGAGCTGATCAGGGCCGCGTACTGGACCACCGGCTTCCAATCAATAGCAGCGCTGTAGATGGCAAAAGCAGCCCCAAAACCCACGAACGCAGCCAGAACCTTGCCCATACCCGAACTTTGTTGCTGATCGCCGGCGGGTCCCCTGATCCGAAAGTCGGACCAGCGGGGGAAGATGGTTCTGAGCCAGTACTTGTACATGGGGTCCGGGTAGATGAAGGTGTTTTTCTTCGTGACAGGGTCCATCCACCAGCTCTGGCAACCGCTGTTGAACACAAGTCCTTGGACCTTGCCGTGGACCCACTGAAGATCGCGCCTCTGCGCCTCGGGCGTGGGCATGATTGAGTCGACCGGCGAGCGTCTCCGGAGGACGGGTTGCAGGAGACGGCACGAGAAGTTTATCTGGCACTCGGAGTGGAAGATGACCGAATGCTGTCCGGTGGCCGCGTTTGGCCCATACAGGATGAAGAAGTTGGGGAAGCCGGTCACGAGGGTGCCCTTGTACGCCTCCGCGCCCCCGGCAGCGTCCCACACGTCGTGGATCTCGCGACCCCCGATGCCCCGGATCTCCAGCGGATACAGCCATTTCTGGGTCAGGAAGCCGGTCGCGAAGACAAGCACGTCCGCGGGGTAACGTCTACCGCTGGCCGTCTCGACGTGGCGAGGATGAAGCTTGACCACCGAGTCCTTGGCCAGGTGCATATTGGGAGAGTGCAGGGCGGCAAGGTACGTCGCCGTGTTGACCCGTCGCTTGCAGCCGGGCTCGTAGTTGGGCTTGAGGATGTCGCGGTACTCCGCCGGCGCAGCCTTCTCGATGTACTCGTACGTGGCGTCGCGGATCTTCTGCCTCATGCGGGCGCCGCCGGGCGTCATGAGAAAGGAGAAGAAGACCTTCTCCAGCTCCCAGGCCAGGTAAACACGATACACGCGCGCAGCGAGCGGGACGTACTTCATTATGGTCCTGAACGCTTCCGAGTACTTTGGGTTTCCCTGGGATTCTCGTCAGCACGCACGTTCGAGATTGCCGGCCTCGGCCAGGGACGCTGCTCACCCGCTCCGTCCACCAGTGCGCGCTCTTCACCAGCTGAGTGACGCTGCCGCTGGGTCCGACGTCCTTGACCAGCTCGGGGACGAACTGGGTTGCAGAAGCCCCGTTCCCAAGGACAACCACATTCTTGTTCTTGAAGTCGACGTCGTGGTTCCATCTGGCGCTGTGGAAGACTTCGCCCTCGAACGATTCGCTCCCTTCAACCTCGGGTACATAGGGTCGGTCCAGCGTTCCTATGGCGCTGACCACAACAGGAGCTTTGCGGGTGAAGGTGTCACCCGTGACGGTGCTCTTGAACTCGCAGATCCAGAGGGCCCGATCGTCGTCCCAGGTGAGGCTCGTACACATGACGTTGAAGCGGCAGTGAGGCAGGATACTGAACTTCTCGGCCACGGAAAAGAAGTAGGCGTGGAGCTCGTCGCGTCCCGGGTACGTCGTCGTCCAGTCCGGCTTCAAAGCGAAGCTATAAGAGTAGAAGTGGCTTGGAATGTCACAGGCGCAGGCAGGGTACCTGTTGTGCCACCAGGTTCCGCCTATGTTGTCCGACTTCTCGTACAACGTGAAGTTGTCGTGGCCGAGGAGGCGCTTCAGCTGGATGGCCATGCCGAGCCCTGACACACCCCCGCCGATGATGATGACTTCCTTGCCAGTGGACATTTTTTTGAATCTTGCTCGCAAGTCAAACGACCAATTGAGGGAGACTCAGGGAAACGAAAGGGTACAGAAATTGTTGGTTCCCTTACGTGTTATATCTGGTCAGGGGCATAGGCATAGGCATAGGCATAGCCATGGTCCGTCCGTCCGTCTTTTTATCATTGAGCGGCCGCATGGCGTGGGATTGTCTTCAATTCGATTCCGCCTCGGTCTTGGGATGCCGTGTGCCAGCTCCTCCCGGCCGGTCCATCTTTGGCTGCTTTGCCGCGGTTGAGGGTTGTTGTCAGCGCCAGATTTGAGCCTGGTGAATGCGTTTTTGTTGTTGTTGTCGGTGATGAGGGCGAGCATAATTACATGGTGGGATCCATGGGATGCAGGCGGAACGGAACGGTCTAAGCGCGAGCGCTTGCGTTGTACCGATCTGGGCATGTGGAAGCGCTCGCGCCGGGCGAGACGTCTCGAGCAGACGAGACCCAAAAGCAGGCGAAGGCCACCAATCTCGATGGAAATTCGACTTTGGAAGACACTCCCATTTCATCGCCGTCAAGAGTCTCGTGTCACATCACTGCCGTAACAGCAAACGTAGGCGCCGTTGCCCAAGTTGATTACACCTACAACCCACAATATGCCCCCGCGAACTAGATCTCGATTCGGATGGTGAGTCCGACTTCCCTTTGTTCCCTGCATCGGTCAATATCATACTCGTCTGACATGGAGACAAAAGTTTGCCCTGCCGCAACAGAAAGAGGAAATGTGCGTTTCATGACTCCAGTGGCCCCCCCGCCTGTCGAATGTGCTTCGATTTGCCGGTGATAACATTTTGGAGCCAATAGGCGATGGCAAGCGACCGGCATGTCTCAACTGCGAAGGCAGAAGCCTTGCCTGCGAGTGGGGTCTGAAGATATCATTCCATGCCTCTCGCATGCTCCGTCTCTCCGACACAGACGTCGCGACTCTGACCTCCATCGAGACGCAGTTGCGTTCCGGGCGGCCCCCGCGGGGTGAACATGTTTTCCAAGGCTCCGCCGTGGTAAGGCTCCTCACAAGCAACGCCTCGCCAACATGGTTTCTTTGAAAGACTGACCCGCGGCTGCAGCAAGGAGTTGCCGATAACGACCTACTTCAGGGGGGTCCGGACGTGACAGCCCCGCAGCAAGTCGTTGACGAGACGGACGGAGAGGAGTCCGCGGCCTCGACTGGAGAGCTCACGAGATCCCATGTCCGTTGCGGCCAAGCCAACCATGTCCTTGACGAATCGAACGTCGACAGTCCAACCGGGGATCCTGAGACCGCCACGCAGACGGCTTGCCTCAACGACTGCGAACAACTGTACCACCCATTCCAGCACATTACGCCTCCATTGATACCGGATGGCCGTCTGGCGGCATCAAATTCCCATGCTGGAGTAGCCGGCGCTTTCATACCCCCCTTTTCTCTCGGCCAGGCCGTTTCTCAAAATGCGTCGCCGCTACCGGATCCGCCGCCTTCAGTCTCGGATGCGCTACGTGCCAGGCTCATTTCTTATTACCTCCGGGAGACAGGGACATGGTGTAACACCACCGATTCCGAAATGCACTTCACCGTCAAGGGAATCCACCAGATGATGAAGTCGATGGCTTTCTCTTCCGCTGCCATGGCCTTGGCCTCTCGCCAACTCGACAACGTGAAGGGCGGGTCAAGCCAGCTCACCCTGAACCTATACCAGGATACAATACAGTTCCTCTTGAGGCATGACCCCAACGTCGCCGATCCGTCCATCCTGGCGACGTGCACGTTGCTTTGTGTATACGAGATGATGGCGTCTGGAGTTTCCGAATGGAGGCGACACCTGCGAGTTCGTCTACCGAGAAGCCGTGATGGACGTTTAGCTGACGAGTCTCTCCAGGGCTGTGCGGGCCTTCTCAGGATGCGCAATTGGAACGGCGATAGCGAAGGCATCGTCAAAACCTGCTTCTGGGCCTTTGCAAGGATCGGTACTTCATGCAGCCTTCTCCCCCTCCTTACCTGCCTCCTGCCTCGGAGATTCTTACATGCTCTGTTGCTAACACACAGGTCAGATGTTTGGGCCGCGTTCATCATGGAACAGTCCACCCTTATTCCCACGGATTCCTGGGTTCAGGATGAGTCAGTTGCTTCCGTTGCGGCCAAGAACGATCTTGACGACTACTGCAACCTCGCCATCTTGATCTTTGCCAAGATTGTCAACGTCGCCGGTCCAATGTTGCAAAATGCGACATTATCCTCGCCAGAGGTGACGCCCATTGCCAACGATCTATGGAAGGAGCTTCAGGCGTGGCTGAGCTACCGTCCCAAGGATGCGCTTCCCCTTGTGTCGGCAGGCCCAACAAGGTCGAATCCCTTCCCCACTGTCGTTTTTGCAACGTCTTCTCCTAGTAAGAAAGCATCCCACTGAATACTGTTCTCCTGCGTAGCCGCTGGTCAGGTCTCTGCTTACTCTTGGCGAAGTTTGCGGACACACATTCTACCACGCGGGATGTATCCTGCTTCTGCAAACTGGCTTGTTGCAGTCCAGCCTAGACGCCAGAGACCAAGACGTGGTGAGGAGCCCACTCTTGCTGATTCCTCAAGAAAGCCGTTTCGGAGGGATCCCCCCCTTGTTACGGGACCAAGGCGATGTCCTGTCATTACAAGTCTCTAACTAATGCCTTGTCGCGACAGCTCGATCCCATATGGCACGCACGGCAGCTTGGTGGCCTCAGCATAAGTAACGAATCACAGTGAGTTAAACCATAGAGAACTTCGGGGCCCTGGATTGCTCACGAGATGTCTCCAGCCCCAACTGGGTCAACCAGCTTCAGCCATTGTACATTGCGGGGCGGGTGTTTGGGGGGTGGAAATTGCATCACGGCCGCAAACATGATCTCAATCACTCCGCAGACAGGTCACGGCACGGGCAACGTAGCCTGGCGGGTTACTTCGATAACGAGCCGACCTCAAACCTCTCCCACGCAACGACTTATCCGCGGGGCTCAGCTGGTGTTCCACGTCACGATGAGCAGCCTGCCGAGCTGGATCCAGACATGGATGACTTTCCAGCAGAAAAGATGGCCATTCTGAGACAGCTTGCGACGATTGAAAGAAGCACAGGGTGGAAAACGTCTGACAGGGCCAGAGATCTCCGAGTACTGTGGAAACTCGAATACTGATTAATTTACGTGATTGTCTGAAAGAAGACCATCTTTTTTAGTCAATGTGATGCCAATCAGGGCGAGTAGCAGCCGACAGCCTTCACGTGTAACGCGTAGCGGGTATATTTGCCTAAAGGCCTAGAAGGCATTGTTGACTTGCAGACTACAATTACATGCCCGAATCGGCTATCCTAACCCTCGTGCCCTCGAGGCCGTCTGTGCATTGAGACCTTGTGTCACCGCGTCTCCAACCCCTGTCCCCCGCAAGCATTGTCCCGATGGACGTAAGTGCAAGCGCATGCGCCGGCCGCAGAACATTAAATCGATACAAGCGCAGACAGCCCCAAGCAAGTGCTCGCCCACCCCAATTGGGAATATAGTCACCTTGTTTCGTGATGTGCCATCTCCATCGAACTAAGTACTAGTTTATGCCGCTTCTTACCCCACACAATCTGATCTATTTTCTTCCCCGCCTCCATAGCACGTTGACAAGCGTGGAGAAGAATGCCGCCTGGGGAAAGAGTTGGGGGACATTTGCTGGCAAAATCGGTTCTTGGACCGACCCATGCCAAGAATGGAGGGATGTGAAAGGACTCGTCCGAAGTACGGCTGAGCGCTCTGGACAAGTAGGACTTGTGATGTACTTTCGTACCGGCCCTGAACAACAACAGACCATCATGGTTTTCCTAAACGTATAACTTCAGCCGGGCCCTCGAAGTGGTGAAATGCTGCATCATTAAAGACTTTTCTTTTCTTTATCTAGGTGGCCCGACCTCTGCAACGACCTCTGCAGCCTCCATACATCACCTTTCAGTGTTTCACTAATTGGGAACAAGAATGTTCTTCACGTTAGGACGAGGTAAAAGCGTCCAAGCCGGCGTCACGGTCTGTTGCTTGATTGCATTCGTCCTCTTCGGATACGACCAGGGCGTTTTCGGAGGCATCTTACACAACGACGACTGGCTCCGCCAATTCGACCACCCCTCAGACACCTTGACAGGCTTCATTGTATCGTGTTACAACTTGGGATGTCTCGGTGGCTGCGTATGTACGTGGACCTCGTCCTCAACTCCTGTGCCCAATCACTCTTTTGCCACTAAGTCTCATGGATGGTCTATTCGTAGCACCAGTAGAGCCCACGCTAATAACGTGTGTCGCCAGTGAACTTCTTCTTTGGCGACATCCTGGGCCGTCGGAGAGCCATCTGGCTGGCCATGGGCCTCGTCGTCATCGGTGCCACGCTACAGACGACCGCGTTCCACGTGCCGCACCTCATCATTGGAAGAGTCATCACCGGCCTCGGCACGGGTATCAAAACATCCACGGTGCCAATGTAAGTTGCAGATGGATCAGGCTGAGACGCGACGTGAAAGATCGACTGACGCGCGAATGACCACAGGTATCAAGCCGAGCTCTGCGACCGCACGACCCGCGGACGACTGGTGTCCGCGGAGGTCCTGTTTGTAGGCGTGGGCATCGTGATCGCCTACTGGTTCGACTTCGGCATGTCGTTCATCGGCGGTGCTATCTCGTGGCGTCTGCCGATTGCCTTCCAGATGGTGTTCGCCTTAGTGGTCATCGTTCTCATGTTCGCCCTACCCGAGTCGCCACACTGGCTCTTTAACCATGGTCGCGAGGCTGAAGCTGTGGATGTGCTTTGCCAAATTTACGATATGCAACCTACGAATGATCATATTATTCGCGAGCGAACTGCAATTATTCAAGCTATAGGATACAAGGGAGCTGGAGACACATCGAAGTCTCTCTTCAGTATCTTCAGGAACGATGACGTGCGGACTGGGTACCGCGTGTTGCTAGCGTGGGGCATTCAGTTCATGAACCAAGCCGGCGGCATCAATCTGGTTGTCTACTACATCCCTTCGGTCCTCGTTCAGAACGTCGGCACAACGACCCGTATAGCTCAGATCCTCGGGGGCTGCATCAATATGATGTTTATGTTCGGCTCCATTCTTCCGTCTCTGGCCCTCGACCGGATGGGCCGCCGGAAGACCATGATCAGCGGCTGCCTTGGCCTGAGCATATGTATGCTCCTGGTCGCCGCCCTGCTATCGCAAGCCGAACGCCCCAACGGACATGTCTTCGCCACGGCCTCCATTGCCTTTTTTTTCTTATACATGCTCATCTTCGGCATGAGCGTCAACTGCGTGCCGTGGGTCTACGTGCCCGAGATCCTCCCTCTGGAGGCTCGGGCACGTGGAACGGCGTTAGGAGTCAGCTCCAACTGGCTATGGAACTTCACCGTCGTTATGATAACTCCAGTCATCATCAACCGCTTGCAGTGGAAGGCATATTTGATCTTCATGGCCACGAATCTATCGTTTGTGCCGATATTCTACTTTTTCTATCCGGAGACGAGCAATCTCCGTCTGGAAGACGTCGATCTTTTGTTTTCCAAGGGGGGCGATCCTGTTCAGAACGGGCGGGAAATCTCGAAGGTGGCTGTGACTGGTGAATTATGCAGAAATTCCCTTTCAGGCGACTCGAAGGATGCGGCTGGCTTAGCAATCCCAGGGTCGAACCAGAAAGGCACAGTTGAGATGTTGGAGGTAGCTTAGAGGCGATCGGGCTGGCTCTGTGGTGGCTGTTATGGACTGTGCCCAGGAAGTGCTTTATTAAAACTGTTGGAAATCTTATATGTGCACTTTCTCGGGGTTAATTGTGATGATTTATTGTGTCTCTGACTGAATGTCCGCCTGATCAAAAAGCAAGCATCGCATACCTCCTGCAGCTTTCTGTCATTCATGGTGGAAACGCAGGTGCCGCTACGAAATGGCTTATGGTTTCTAGTGAGATTAGCCATGGCACCTATCCACAATAGAAAGGGACTTCATGGTTGATGACATTGCTAGTAGGATCAAAGGGGAGGACCGATCCGTCAGATGTCTGTAGTAAAAGGTTTCTTGAGAAGGATGGGGGCAGTTCTGATGTAATGACTTCCCCGTGTTGATATTGAGGGAAAGGAGACGACCCACTTGCCTGAGAGAGGGACATGGCGACCAAAGGAAGTGGCGAGTGCGATGTTGAAAGGACTTGTAGCTAGAGAATTTTGGAATAGGGGTCTACAACGCTTAGTCGGCATTTAAGATCGGTATTGTTAGGCAGAAAACAATCGCGATGTATAGCTACGCCGTTATCAGATTTTCTACCTCCGTCCAGTCGACTCGAAAACAGATAGATGTTTTCGCAACTTAAAGCCGCGAGTCACTAGCTTGAGGTTGCCAGGGCATGGACAGACATTCTGTGAGCAACGGCTGACGAAAGCTTAGGCTGCCTGCGCGTCCTCAACCCCACACTAGTAGCCAAGATTTCGGCCCGAATGAGCAGATCAGATCTAGGTGGATGTTGTTCATCTCAAGTCAGCGCAGTGGTCGAACCTTGAGATATGAAGAGTAGACATCCCTTTCTAGCTAGATTTTCGAATAGCCTTGATGCCGGCTCTGATGTTTCTGGCCTCAGCATCATCCACAGTAGCCTGATATAGGCGGATGAATTACTCGAACTTGCATCGTCTTCTCGAAGTCGATATTGCCGTATCGGACATGAGTAGACTAAGCATCGCGGCTCTGCACAGAAGGAAGTTGGCACATTTAACCTTGTTGTATTAATGCTAATTAGCCGCGAGTCGCCGTCATTTAGGAATTGGGTTGGTCTACCTACTTGAGAAAATACGGATGGCTCCGTGATGAAAGACATGCCTAACTGCTGGGATTCCTTGGAAGCCTGTCCTCGTAGACATCATAGAACTAACACCTGGTCATGTTCCTGGCACTGACTGATCCAAAGGAATCATGCTGTTTACCCTCCTAAGAGTTAGTTGCATACTGATATGATTATAGCTTGGGCAATGACAGAATGTCTGGTGTGGCCAGAGAGCCTACCTAGTGTCTCGTGTTATACGTTCCATGTGTCATGGATGAGTGGGATATGTTGGCCTTCCCATCCTCACTTTTCTTCAGACTAGTCCCTCTTCAGACTGGTCAGCAATATATTTGTCAAGTTCCGAATCAAACGACACGCGTGATATGACTTCTGCAAACCAAAGATTCCTGCCCTATGCTAGAAAGCTGGCAACGCAGAAATCAATGCCACGTTCAAAAATCAGTATAACGAAGAATCCACTTATAATATTGGTTGTATTACTCGTGTCGCCCATCGATACTATGCGATGTGGTACTTCAAATGGATTCCTTGCAAATTATACTGGATTCCTCTCGCAGCTACTACATAAACAGCACACATCAGGTAGTCTCTTCACATATATTGCTGCCATCATGTGCCTGCTTTCAGACCTGATCATCCCTTGATCCGATTTCCTTGCAATTACATGGTCATTCCCAGAGATCAAATCGTGCTCATGAGCAACATGTTGTTTCCCGGAGGACAGTACTCGAACTCCATGCAGTCTCCTGTCTCCAGCGCACACTGCACGCCGTTGAACTTCTGACCCTGCGGGCACTTGGGCTTCTCGTCGCCGATGCATTGGCCGGAGGCCTCATCCCAATCCGTGCCAGGTGCACAATCGGGCTTCTCGTTTGCCACGCAATGCTTGGAGTCGAAATGGAAGCCAGGAGGACACGCCGGCTCTTCGGCTAATCTGCACTTGCCTCCGACGAAGGTGGCTCTGGGCGGACAGCCGGGGTCGTCGCCGACACAGGCGGTGCCGTTGAAGTGTGTGTTGCCGGTGCACTTGGGCTTTTCATCGTTGACACAGTCTCCGTTCTTATGAACGTAGCCAGGAGGGCAAGTCTCCTCGCTGGTGCTCTTGCATTGGCCACCAATGAAGTCGTAACCGGGAGCGCACTCGGGGTCCTCGATGTGATTGCAGACATTGTTCTGGAGGATCTGGCCCGGGGGACAGGTGGGGGGACCCTTCAAACATGAGCCGCCGTCGAGAGTCGAGCCTTGTGGGCATGTTGGTATGGCGGAATCGACGCAGGTACCGTTGCTTAGTTGCCCTTTAGAGCATTGGGGAGACTCCTTTGAGATACAGCGGCCATCGGCAAAGATTGTGTTGTCAACACAGCTCGGGACTTCAGGCTTGAGGCAGTCGTCATCGACGTAGTAGCCACCGTCCATACATCTAGGCCGACCGACGACGCAATGGGCACCGTTCCAAGTGCCAGAAGAACAAGACGGCGGCCCGACGATGCAGACCTGGCCCTGGAGGATCGATCCCGTGGGGCATTGGACCTTTGACGTGGCAATGCACTGGCCGTTCGTGAGGGTGGAGTCTCCAGGGCAGATCGGTTTGTCTACGGCCGAGCAGATAACTCCATCACGAGTGTAGCCGGGCGGGCAGTCGGGAGGGTCGATCAGCTCGCATTGGTCGCGGATGAGCTTGGTGCCAGGCGGGCAGATGGGCGGCGGCGGCGTGGTAAACTGGCAGCGGTCTCCGATCGGCGTGGTATTCGGCGGACACTCGCCGTCGTGGGGCACCTTGCGGTAGCATACTTCTCCCTCCAGCTTCATCCCGGGCGCGCAGCAACGGGCTGTGCGGGCCTTTTGGTCAACAACCAGCTGCGTGCCGGGGCTGCACGACGGCTCATCTGTAGCAATGCACCGCTCGCCCTCCAGCTTGTAGCCGGGAGGGCACTCCGGAGGAGTTCTCAGGACGCATGTCTGCGTCTTTGCGTCAAAGTTGGTGTCCTCTGGGCATTGGGGGCCGTCAGCCACACAGTTGCTTCCCTTGAGGGTGCTACCAGGAGGACACTCTGGGGACTGATGATGGACGCAGGCCTTGAGTGTCTTGTCGTACTGGCTCTTTCCAGAGCAACTAGGGGGAAGGATGTTGACGCAAGCACCATTGGTGTGGCTGGAGCCCTCGGGGCACGACGGGCCGATGGTGTTGACGCAGCCCTTCCCGTTGAAGCGGTCTCCGTCGCCGCAGAAAGGCTTCTTGGTAGAGACGCAGACCTGGCCCTCCAAATCAAAGCCGGAAGGACACTTGGGGGGCTCATCGTAGACGCAGGCCTTGTCTCTGAACTGCAGCGGGGGAGGGCAGGAGGCCTTCGCTATGGTGACGCAGACGTTGCCTTCCAGCTCGGAGCCCTCGCTGCATGCTGGCTTGACGGTGGAGATGCAGCGGCCATTCTTGAACGTTGTCTCGGGCGGGCATTTGGGAACGCCGAGGATGCAGCTTTTTCCGTCGAAGAGCGTTCCCTCGGGGCAACACTTGGTCAGGCCGGTATCGGGGTTGAAAAGGGGCTTGATTGCGTCGAGGGTGTATTTGGTATGGCGAGAAGAGCCGAGGGGAATCTGGGCGGCTGCTGTTGCATGGGTTGCCAAGAGCGCGACCAGGCTCGCCCGGAGAGTAATCATGATGAAAGTAGGGCTCTATGGAAGAAGTGATTGAGTGGTTGATGATGGATATGCTCGATCATGAAGTTGATGGCTCGGCGAGTCTTATACGCGTCTTCGAAGTTGTGCTGCACCTGGTAGCGTTGACATCGATATTGGCTCCAGGGTAAGCAGAACGTTTGCTTGTACTATCCAAGTCATCTGGTTTCAGTCCACACTCGGAAACGGAAGTCTAGGAAGGTTGAAGGTGAGAGATCAACAACTCCAACCGAAAAATGACGTAGCTTCATCAACCGCGAAATCAACATAGACGTTCTCCCCCAAGTTTGTCAATAGAATGGGGACAGAGTGGATTTCGTTTAGTGACCGTAGGAGCCTAGTCTGTTAAAGTTCAATTGACATAAAAGGAATAGATCAAGTTCGGTATTGAATTTTGCATCAAGGATCAAATTCAGAGTTTGAAACACATCTCAACTTGATCTTGACCCCGCGTCTCAGTCTTTGTAACCTGTCAGCACTTAGCGTTCTAGTCAAGACATCAACCTAGTGCCTCGGGCTCCCAACTACACGTACTTGGAATCAATCTGTCTCAGTCAAAGCTGTACCACTTCAAATTACCAGACACTCAATTCTCAGATTGGGGTCCGCTGAAAGCGTTCTTGGGTTGGATGGGAATGTGCAAGCGCCTTTCCCCAATCCCCTGGCTAGTGTCGTACGTGTTCGACCTCCCGACTCCCGAGACAAGATCGCTCAGCGGCGTTATCCCCCATCTCAACGTCGCGGCTGAAAACGGATCCCATCCCCGCTTCCAATTTGCTGGTATGCCTCGGAATGTACTCCGCACAACATTCCATACGACCCGAGACATGGGGAGATCTTGGTAGCTTCCACACCTACAACTGTCTCAATAGGCCAACGGAAAATGAGTTGGGGCGTTGATATGCATCAGAGCTAGAAACGATAAGAGACAAGATCCGTCACATGCGAGCGTCTCGTAGACAGCTTGTGCCTGGTTTGGAGTAGCAACCACTTGTTTCGGCCTTAAGCGTGTGAAGCTTTTGGAAATACTCACTCGGACCCGAAAACATCACCTCCAGATACAATGTCTAACGCTCTTTCAACGGAGATCATCCGACGCAATCAGTTGATGTCGATGCGAGATAGCTACGCTGACCGGATCTGTTCATAACATTCGGCAAGCTTCCCAAGGTCAGTGGCTGATCAGCGATGTCAGAACGGCTCGGCAGTTTAGCCTCGCAGATCAAGCCCAGCGGGCGCTTGGCGAGCCGAGAAGTGGTGAAAGGGACGGGACGGCCCAGCAACCCGGCCCGTGTGTCCCTCGCCCATTTCGCGCCGGCTCCCGACGACCATCGCCGCCACGTTACCCCGCTCCGGCGAGATCCGAGATCGACAAGATGATCTCGATAACATCTGAGAATGTCTGAGCCGGAGAGCCCACGACACCAGAAGGTTTGAGACTTCGTCGTGAGAAGCGGGGTCGCTGAAAGCAGAAACTTGATTCTTGCAAACGGGCTGTTTTGGTCCTACAATAACAAATTCTGGAGGAATAGCCTTCGTCGTCTCGGGACCTTGGAGAATGGCCAACGGACTATGATCTGTCATAGATCCAGTTTCGGGAAAAGACTTGGTTGTGTTGGAAGTCTACTGGCTACACACTTGACATAGTCAACAGTGTCTATGCTGTCACAGAATAGATGGAGCCAATCTCCAATGCCATAAATATAAAGCCGCCAGCTTCAGAAGTAGATGAAGAATGTTTTCCTTAGCATCACCACATCTCTAAAGTTTCCCTCCATTGTATCCCTCTGACAGCCATCATGCTCTTACGCTCAATCTATCTCCTTACCACCAGTACTTTAGCTGTTTGGGCCCAGCAAGCTCCCCTGACCGGCAGCAAGGGGAACTGCCTCTCCTCCTCCAACGCCAACAGAGCCGCCGCCCTCTCCACCTGCTGCCCGACTCAGGCTACCGAAGGCAAGGGTACCGTCGACGGCACCGTCTTCACCTACGCCTGTGGCAAATACGCCTCCCCGTATGAGAGCTCTGGCCAAAACACTGCCAGCCCGCGCGACTGCGCCCAGCTCTGCGCGCAAGACCCGACCTGCGTCGCGGCGAGCTGGGCCGGTAGGAACGGGCTATGCTACGTGACCAGAGAGGGCAGCTCATTCGGGCCCAGGCCCGGCGAGAATTTCATCCTCATGGCCAAGACCGAGGAGACGCCCACCGACGACCCGTCTCTAGCGGACCCGGCCGCCATCGCGCAGTGCAACAATGAGAAGGACGCCATCCGCCGGGAGATGACGAACCAGTGCGAGATGGAGGTGCAGGGGCAGAAGGCGGCCCACCAGAGCGCGCTGAGGCAGGCGGAGGACCGCTGTAAGGAGGAGAAGGCGCAGTGCGAGGCGGACAAGAGCCGGCAGGTGACGGCGGCTAGGGACCAGTGCGATTCGGACAAGGCCGCGCTGGAGCGTGACCGAGAAATGTGCGAGACGGAGAAGAGCGAACAGAGCGCTCTGGCTGAGGAGCAGTGCAAGGCTCAAGTTGCTGGCTTGGAGAAGCAGGTGAAGGATCTCCAGGACAAGGTGCAGTCTGGCTCCGGCTCTAGCTCCGGCTCCGGTTCTGGTGGGTCAAGCTCCGGCTCCGGCGGGGGTACCGGGTCCAGCTCTGGGTCAGGCTCGAAGGGGTTCGTCGTCACTGGCGACCCTCGATGCGAAAACCTCAGTCCAAACGCCGGCTGCGAGCCTGGATGCAAGAAATTCTCCGTCGACGGAGTCGAGTACGAGCACAGATGCGACGTTTTCGCTCAGCGAACGAGATATCTCTACGGTGGGCTGAACCAATACCGGTCCATCGCCGAGTGTCTGGCGTACAGGTGCAACAAGGAGGCGAACTGCCTGGGAGTCGGATGGCAGCCCAACGTGAGTACTGTCGTTTTCCTCAGAGCAACTAACATTCGATCATTTTCGGGGGCTTTCTGCCAGTTGGTGGACAGTGAGCTGACATTCTTTTCTCGATACAGGGGCTCTGCGTGTTCCACTACCCGACCAAGCCTGGGGCGACGGCCAACGTCGTACCTATGGGTGGCCGACGCCACAACGTGATGAAGGTCAACCCTTAAAGCCGCTGTTACAGGTTCGGGTTCCGGTATCTTTGGGCAACGGAGCTATGGTATTTTAATGGTCTCTAAGCCGGGACAGTCCCTTGAATCTACACTTGGGGCATTTTGTAATGAAGGGATTTGAGGGTCAAGTTCATAGTAGTAGTATTGTGGAGCGTTGCCTTCTCCTCGTCCTGGAATTCCCATTTTTGCACTAATTGAATGATATCAACTTTTATTCGAAGGATTTGTTCTCTCTTGGCATCATCTTACCAGGGACGTTATGAACCATTCTGATTGACATTTGATACCCTAAACGCTGAATCAAACAATCAGGCCCATTCCACAATGCTATTGCCCTGGGTTCCATGACTGCTTCAAGTCGTAATGTAGCTTGCTACTACGGCAGCCACGTTTGTGAAGGCAAAGAAGGCGAGGGGTCTACCACATGCTCCCGCGTGAATTTGGGTGCCTCCTGTCCGTATGGCTACATGCCGAAGCACAATATGCAAACGAAGCTGAACTTATTTGTACCATCAGCTCACTTGTTTTGGTAGTGGTTTACAATCACGTCAAAGAGACAGGTTCCAGATAAAGTTTCTTTTGAATCAATGAAGGAATGTATGTCAACTATCTGCCATGTCGCGCAACCAATCTAGGACCCCACCGAGAGACTAACCTGGTCTCAGGATGAAATCCCGAAACACAAGAATCTCAATTACTCGAAGAAGGAGCGACGTCATGCGGAGATGCAATGGTTTGAAGCACAGCTTCGTCTAGTGTTAGCATCACATAGATTACGCACAGGACACGGCAGGAGACTTACTCTGCATGTTGGGGTCCGTCAAAACAGCCGCGAATGGTCCATCTTGCTGCGGGCCGTTGGGGGCCAGGAACGGGCCGGGGAAAGTCAGGTCCCCTGGGAATGGGATCTTGGTCCCTTTCAACGCCGTATTGATCTTGTCGAGAATGAACTTGTTAACGAAGCTGCTTGATTCGTTGATCACCGCGGCAAACTCGGCGGGGTCGCGGTACGCGTTCTTTAGCTGTTGTACGGCGCTTGGATCCAGTCCTACGAAGTTCAGGATACCGAAGATTGTGGCCGGAAGCTTGATCATGCCCAACGAAATGTTGAGCGCTGCCACTTGAACAGACTTTGCGGCCAGATCGACATCCAGCTTGACCATCAGAGCCAAGTCTGTGGTTTCGAATACCTGGGGGGTTGAAAGGATGCTGGCGGTGAGGCTGGCCATATTGTTCAGTCGCAAGACTACGTTCAGGTGAGCCGAGGTCGGGGTGTAGCTGGCAATCTCTGCGTAAGAGACTCTCGCGTCTTTCGTGCCCACAGTGATATTTGTGATATCCACCAGGGCGTTGAGCACAAGGCCCTTCTCGTTGATATGATCGATGATCACCGGGAGATTGTTCTGGATCGTGGCGTTGAGCAGAGGGGTGAGGGTGCCCGGCCCAAAGAAGAAGTCGAAGAAGTACTTCACGCCGCCCGGAACCCCAGGGGCCATGGTCGGAGATGCCATCACGGCAACCTTGCCGTCGTCGAAGTCGGCAGGCGAAAGGTCGGAAATCCTGTGGTCGGGTGCGAAAACTGTCTTGATCGTGTGAGTGCCGTTGAACTGCGTATCGAAGTAGGCCTTCGTGGCAGACGTCTTGATGGTGCGGGTGTCGGTCTGACCAGGTTTGAGGTCCTCCTTGGGGAAGGTATCCTGCATACCTGCTGAAGCGGTGGCATCGACGGCGAGAGTGCTGCGGGTGTCGTTGTGGACGCTCATTTGAGAGTCGGTGGTGAACGTGATGGGCGGGAGGGCTGTGGCCGCGCTCAGCTGAACATCGTCGACGACGTGGAGGTTTCCCTCGACTGCCGTCGTGGCAACAACTGGTTGAGATTTGGGGGTATTCATGATCGAGGCGTCGGACTCTAAGGCGAAAGTTGATGAAGACATTACCGTCAAGATGTTTTGGCGAAAGAGAAGTAAGATGCGTTAATGTGCTGATGTGGCAGGACTGTTGAGTAGATTGAGCAAAAGGCAATGTCGGCAGCGTGTTACGGTTCTTAAGTACCGTCTGGAAGTGCTAATAACCGGTGGCTATTGATAAAAGGCTCCCGACAAAAGTCGCAGAGGGCATACAACGTTTGCGGCGATAGCTTCGAAAGGTGCCCAGATGATGCTGTGACAGAAGCCATGCCAACCTTGACAAGACTTCAGCGATAGACTCATGAGACAGCTTACAATGCGTGATCACGCCAGTGATTGAATACTTTAATTAATTGCATGATGCCCAACTCCCAATGGCCGAATGCAGGTTCCGTCTCCATTTCAAACCGCGCGATTCGTCTTCCCCTATTGAAACCATTGGCCGCGTTCGCATCAATCAGGCCATTTTCGTGATATCAGCTGGTGCTAGATTTAACGGATCTTCGCTGCGTGATTCTAGACGTTAAGCCTTATGAATTTCAGATTGAAAGCCTCTTCTCGAAACCGTGTTCGGCCACATTTATGTTACAACGGTCCGATCTGGGGTTTACTACCGAGACATTCTGAGATTTGGAGCCGTCTGGCTGGCTAGAGTGAGACCAAACTAAAGCTTATTCACCAGGCTAGCACACGCTCCCGGAACGCCCTACCGGAGCTTTTCTCCGATTTACCATCCCAACGATCCTTCTTATCGGGGACCTGCAGGTAGTGGGTGATAGAGGCGCTGTGGCTTGGTTGAACGCGCTGAATATGCTGGATCAAAAATCAAAAATCAGTGTTATCAGATGGTTGCAATCTAGCGATGCGTGAAAACGGACGTCTAATCTCATCAGGATAGTTTTAGCATGTGTATCTGTTAACAGACGTACCTCAAAAGCATGGAATTGACCAAGTTTCTCGCGTACTTAAATCGTTTATGCGTCTTCTCTCTTGTGGCATGTCAGAATACTCACATTGACTCATTACCAGTTGCCATCATGTTGTCTTCATCTACCCTCATCTCAATCACCATGCTTTTGACGCCTGATTGGCTGCAGAAGTATATGCCGCCTTCCTCCCAAGTCATTATATCGCCTTGTAAGTGCTGCAACCCATCAAGCAAAGTCACAGTCACTACGCCACGCTAACTCATTCCACCAGCCCACTCAGAATCAACCTGCAGCAGTTTCAAGTCCTACACCGCCCTGGGTGACAGCTACGCCGCCGGCTTCGGGTCTCACAGAAGGCTCCAGCTCTGCGACGGCAGCAGCCTCAGCGGCTTCGGGTCAACCTGCACCACGTCCGAGTGCGGCCAGGACACGGGCAGCTACGCCTGGCTGTTCGCCCACAGCCACGGCACCCAGTCCTTCCAAAACCTCGCCTGCAGCGGCCTCGATACCAAGGACATACTAAGCAGACAGGTCAACAGCGCCAGCTTCGGGAGCCCGGACCTGGTCACTGTCAGCATGGGTGGCGACAACAACTCCCTCTTCCACAACGTCATTCTGTCGTGCATCTTTTGGTACGTCAGCAAGAACTGCGACAGAGCCATGGCCGACGCGAACAGCACCATCCAAAGCCTCTCCGGGAGCTACGATGAGGTCTTTGACGGCATCAAGGCCAAGGTCCGGCCCGGGACTAAAGTTGTCGCGCTCGGTTACGCGCAGTTCTGGGGCAGCCTCGACGTGAAGGGGTGTGAGTCGCCGCTCAACTTTGCGACGAAGGCGCAGAAGGCGACGATGAACGTGCTGGCGATGGACATCAACGGCAAGTTGAAGGAGGCGGCGTCGAGGGCCGGCTATCTTTATGCGGACGTCGATGCGGCGTATCAGGGACATCGCGTGTGTGATGTCGGCGGGCGGGATACCTTCAACTCGAGTCTTTTCCAGCTCACGCCTAAAGTTGGCAATGACACTGCGGGCAGGTTGTACAGCGAGGTGTCGTTGGCCCACCCCACGGCTTTGGGCCAGGAAGTCATGCTTAGGGCTCTGAATGAGACTTTGGGGTGCTAGGAGACGTGACTTCCGAAATGCAATATTGCGGTTGGGCGTAAACAGGTTGTTATGCCCTAATTAGTACAGAGAAGCATCAAATCAGAGATTCGTTCGTTATTATGACGCAAGCATAAAAGTGTAGAACAGTCGCCTGTCATAGCCTCGTGGGGGATGAGACCTAGTAAACATCAAAATTGAATCCCAATAGCTCCCGATTACAGTAAAGCGCTTACAAGTGGATGATTGGTGGTTGATGTGAAGGATACACCAACCAGATGCGATCACATACCTTCAACCCCCAGAGCTTTGGGTTTATATCCGACAACCGAAAGCTTGTTAACGGGTATGAGACCGGTCAGAGTTTCTTTATGATTGTGGGGAGAGTTTCTATTTCTCCGCAGGAACGATTTGCGGGGGTTGAGTTTTCATAGAGTCTCTGTATGCAGCTCAGCTGAGGCTTCGCGTGTGTGAATGAATCATCGAGACTGAGTTCCATGATGCGTTCTGATTTTCAACCCCGCGCGGAGATCTACTTTCGGAGTATGTGGAAGAGATTGAGTCTCTGCGACGACGAGCTCAAAAGTGGTTGTGTCTGGGTGATAGCGTGCATCTGCATGCTGGCAATTGGTTTTGCGACGAAAGCGCAACCACCACAATCAAGCCACTGCAGAAACGAATGCTCGAAACGAAAGCCACAGTTACATGAAAACCTGGGGATCTGCCCCAGCCCGTTAATTCTCAGGAACGCGCAAGGCGGCAATACCATGCCCGTTCAAGACAAGCTGGGAAGAGCTTCGGCGTCAGATGTGCCTCGGGAAGGGCGCAATTGAGTTTAGCGACCGCACGCGGCACGCGGCGCCGGGCGACCATTCCAAGCAGATTCCCGCCCGCGCGGGGGAGGCGAAATAGGCGTGGGAAACATTTCAGACAAGAAACGGCGTGATCCTAGTCGCACGTGTAGCGCCATTGAGCAACGTCGGTCGGAATTCGAGGCGCGGGACGGCGGCTGATGGAGGCCGTTGCATCCCGTTGCCGCGAACAATCTCGTGGTGTCGCCAATAAGAAAGCGGCGGCGTCAACCCTTGCGACGATCTCCAGGGCCGCGGGCCAGGCACGGGATGCAGAAGAAACGGATGGAAGGGGAGGGGGAAGTCAATTGGCATGTGATTCTCCATCTGGCGACAGGGGTGATTGGATTTGGCGCGTGGGAAGGAGAGAACCGGAATCTGTTTTTCTATCAGTGGTCATTTTCGCGCAGTTCCCACTCAGGAGCCACTTTTAGGACAGCAGTTGTGAGCGGTCGTTAGTGACATGGGTGGTGTGCAGTTTGTTGACTTTCACGTTGTTTGGGTCTGACTTGTGATGAGCCGAGATTCTTGGAGAAGCTTGGGCTTGGTAATAAAATGGAGAATAAACTTGATAGTGTTGACAGCAGATACTACGAGTAAACACAGGCACGCGAGTAAAGGAAAGGACCGACTCCGCGTGCTGCCTCGGCCAGGTCCGGGGGAGGCGGAGTGTCCGGCCGAGGCAGCCCGGACTCGCAACTGACGGTCACAGTGGAAGGTGGTCCTCCCTAAAGAGTGAGTCGGCCTCAACCCCCTGGCATTTCGTTGAGCGACTATCCCCGATAAGGGAAGCGGTCAGGTGTTCTGCCGCGACCCTGCCGGGTTGGCGGTGCGTCATGCTTCCCTCAACAGCGCCGCTGGGCAGGAAGACCCCGGCACCGGCACATCCAGCTGCAGTTGCACTCGCTGACACTCGCCTGGCAGCTTCTTTCCCTCCAGGGATGCGACTGGGGGAGGTGATTGGGGTTGGACACTTGGAGAGGAAGGTGGTGGGCGGTGACCCTGCTTGCCTTGCCCGACACCGCAAATAGAGGGGCAAAAACACATGCTGTCGTTGTCTCGCTTTATTTTTTATTTTTTTCTGCCACCACTGCCACTGCCGTGACCCAAGACACTGTCCACCCACGATCCATACCATTCCTCACTCAGATTGAGGTGACCACCACCCCCAAGCCCATCCCGCCTGTCCGCCCGCCGATACGGATCCCTAGCAGCTGCCAAGCACCCACCTCAAGCTAAAGCACCTGTCTGGACTGCCCGTACCCATCCGCGCCGACCGCACCTTACCCCAATCTGGACCTGGACCTGACCGGGACCCTCCTCCCTTACACCGTACCCAGTACATAATAGATAAACTTCTTCCACACCCCCTCTCTCTCGACGCTCTCTCCAGCTCTGCCTCATGCTCTTCCGCCTGCGATCCGTTGTTTCACTCGCAAGAAGCAGCTTTCCCCAACGACGATTCTACTCATCCACCACAATGGCTTCCCTCGGCGCCGAAAAGAAGCACAAGGTCACCGTGGTGGGCTCCGGTAACTGGTAAGCTATCGCCATCACCACCACCTACAATCTGTACGCGATGCTAACAAACCCCTCCCAGGGGCTCAACCATCTCCAAGATCGTGGCCGAAAACACAAAAGCCCACCCGGACCTCTTCGAGGAGGACGTCCACATGTGGGTGTACGAAGAAGACGTCGTCCTCGACGCCTCCTCCCCGTACCACGACCCCGCCGTCGGCTCCTCCCCGCAAAAGCTCACCTCCGTCATCAACAAATACCACGAAAACACCAAATACCTGCCCGGCATCAAGCTCCCCCACAACCTCGTCGCCAACCCTTCCCTCCAGGACGCCGTCAAGGACTCCACCATCCTCGTCTTCAACCTCCCCCACCAGTTTATCGGCAACGTCTGCAAGCAGCTGCGCGGCCACATCCTCCCCTTCGCCCGCGGCGTCTCCTGCATCAAGGGCGTCAACGTCTCCGACGACGGCATCTCCCTCTTCTCCGAGTGGATCGGCGACGGCCTCGGCATCTACTGCGGCGCCCTCTCCGGCGCAAACATCGCCTCCGAGATCGCCGCCGAGAAGTGGTCAGAGACCACCATCGCCTACGACCCGCCCCCGATGGACAACTCCCGCGCACCCACCCCGCGCTCCACCTCCCCGAACCCCAACGGCAACGGCATCGCCCCCTTGACCCCCGTCGAGATGCAGCACAAGGACGCCCGCGGCCGCACCTCCAAGACGAAGCTCACCCCCGTCCCCGCGGAGTACCCGCCCCTCGACCACCAGATCTTCAAGACCCTCTTCCACCGCCCCTACTTCCACGTCCGCCTGGTCTCCGACGTCGCCGGCGTCTCCCTCGGCGGCGCCCTCAAGAACATCGTCGCGCTCGCCGCCGGCTTCGTGGATGGCCGCGGCTGGGGTGACAACGCGAAGGCCGCCATCATGCGTGTTGGTCTGCTCGAGATGGTCAACTTTGGCAAGGAGTTCTTCGGGCAGACGGTGCACACGGGCACCTTCACCGAGGAGTCGGCAGGAGTTGCGGATTTGATCACATCATGCAGCGGTGGCCGTAACTTCAAGTGCGCCAAGATGGCCGTCGAGGAGGGTTTGAGCGTGCAGGAGATTGAGAAGCGGGAGCTCAACGGCCAGCTGCTGCAGGGCACGAGCACTGCCAAGGAGGTGAACAGCTTCCTGAAGGCGAGGGGGCTGGAGAAGGACTACCCGCTGTTCACGGCCGTCAACGGCATTCTCGAAGGCCGGCACAGCGTTGACGATATCCCGAGCCTCGTCTCGGACAACTAGGAAAGAAGGATGGACAATGTTAATGGCATGTGTGGATATATGGACACTGAGATGCTCAGGAGCCTCGGGCTGGGTTTGAACGATAGGCGCGCATTGATATCCCTGGATTGAATACCACAGCGGCATGGTGTGGGATGGACGGACGTATGTATGTAGACGGATTCAAGCAATGAAAAAGCTATTCTGATCAATTTGGTATCCTCTACGCTCTAATCCCAAAACCCAAACTCCCTATCACATTCTACGGACTACCAATCCCGCATCAACAAATTCATCTTCTCCGCCTCCGTCCCCACCGGCCCCCTCCACCTCTTGTCCTCCTCCTCCGTCCTCTCCCCATCCCCAAACACAGGCTTCAGCACCGCATCATACCCCATCCACAACATATTAAACACAACACTCAGACTCACCCCCAACCACAGCGGGACCTTGCCCTCCTTATTCGCGACCCACTTGTTCAGCTGGAAGAACAACAGCATCACGGGAAAGAAAATGCCAGTCAGCAGCCACTGCGCCAGCTGCTGCCGGCAGCTCGTCACGGTATAAGGCTGCAGGGTGGCGAGCCAGGCCTGGTAGTCGTCCGGCAGCTCGTGCTCCGCGGCGCCGTCGGTGATGAGCTTGAGGTACCGCGCGGAGGGTTGGGCGTAGGTCGGGTCCGGGCGGCGCGGGGGGGTTATGAGGTGGTAGTACCACTTTTTGCGCGGGTCGTCGGCGGGAGGTTCCTTGCCGTCGCCATCTTTGGGGTTGCTATCGTCTTCGGGAGCGTCGGGGATCGCGGGGGAGTAGAGCGTGTGCGCGAAGAACGGCTTCGGGATATCAATCGGCGGCTTCTCGGGCACGGACACACGGGGCGGGAGGGGGATGCAGGGCGTCAGGATGTCGAGGTACGAGGACCCGCCGCCCTCTGTCGCGACGATGGTGGCGTAGTCTTCCGGCGTGACTTCGTACACGACGCCGTAGAGGCCTTTGGACCAGCCCAGATCCGGGGGCGTCTTCGTCTTCGTCGGTGTCCCCTTCTCCACATCCGCAGTTGGCGGTTGCGGCAGCGGCGGGACGGGGGGCAGTTTCGGCGGGTCAGACGGGTCCGGGAGCTGCGGGACCTTTCGGGGGGTGGTGTTGGCGAAGCACGGCTCGCGGTACGGCAGGCCCGGCAGGTCGAATATGAGGGAGAGCGCGGGGGCGGAGACGTTTGTTTGGGAGAGGGGCCGGATGCCGCGTGCGCCGAGGAATGTTTCGGCGGAGAGGTTGGAGCCGTAGGCGAGGTAGAGGACGGACGTCGCTTCGGAGGAAGATTCGGAGGAGGCGGCGGCGAGGCGGGATGGGGATGTGCGCGGGATGCTTGAGATTGGAGGGTAGGAGTTCTTCGGTTTGGAGGTTGCTTCGTGCAGGCGGTTTAGCAGGGCGAGGGAGTCGCAGTGTCGTGAGGATGCCATCTTTGGCGAAGAGCACGCGCCGGCGGGTGGCGATTGGTGCTGGTGGCCGGGTTGAGCTGATGATAAGATGGATGCTGGTGCGGGAGGGGCGTTTCGAAGGGTATTTGTTTGGTTGGGGAGATGGGGAAGCTGGGATGATGCTAGGTTCGGCGTGAGATGGGATGATGGTTGAGAGGAGGGTCGGCGGTTGGGAGGAGGTTTATTTTCCCATTGGGTTTTGTCGGGGGTTTTTTGGTTTGGATGACGACGCTTGGGCGATGCGCGGGAATGGGAAATGCGACGCCTGGGACCATCGCTGCGGGCGCCGGGCGGCGGACGGGGGAGTGATTATGTAAGGCTTGGGATGCCGGCGGAGTTTGATAGCGGGGTGGAGATTGGACGGCGGCTTCTTTTTCTAGTGGAGACGGGGCGGCGGAGAGGCAGCCGGCGTGAGGTATCAATAACTCCGAGGTTGTCGGCTGGATGCAGGCTTTGCACATAGTCACTGTATGGCTTTTATTTTCCTGGAGAGACTTGCTTCTTTCTAGCTTTGGCGCCCATTATCAGGGTCAATTGGCAGCAGCTGACTTGCATATGTTGTCCATCTGACGTCAATGGCATTGCCCTTTGCCCCGGACGAGACGATACATCTGCAAGGCAACTCCATCATGACAGCTTCGTTTATGACTTACATCAATCACACTATTGAGATTTAGAGTTCTGTGTATGAAGCATATTGTCTGGCATAGACATCTGGGGTCACTTTCCGCCCTGCGTGGTTGGCAGCAGGCCCTACTAGCTCACACCATCTCGAAGTCCCTGCTCCTCCTGCCACAATTTTCCTGATGTACAGTGTAACAATTCCCATTTAAGTCTCAGGAACTTACTAGTTCGCGCTCAATGACCCAGCATCATCTTGATTACTTCACCCAACCCGGAGGGCACACCACGAAGTCGGCATGTATTTCGGTCCATCAAGGGAAGAGGCAGATAGGGCGACACGTTTGTCGTTGCCAGCGGCGAAACTTCCAGACATAATAAATTCAAACAGAAAAATCTCTCGGCCACGCAATTGTGCTGGTTAAAGAAGTTTCGATTCAAGGGGAGTAATTAAAGGCGCGCTGATGTGGTATCTTATGGAAAAGGGCTGATGCTAAAAACAAGGGTAGTATGCTATAGGGGGAACCAGACGCCGCCCCCTATAAGCGGAACAAGAAAAAGAAAAGAAAAACCCCGAAGTCCAACACGATGCCGCGTCAAGCCTCAATGACGATATCCTTGACCATGTCGATGAATCTCTGCTGGTACTCCGCCGGGTTCGCGGTGATGCTCATGGGTCCATGCCCCGCGACAACATTGTAGGAGTCGACGAGTCCAGTCATGAGCTTCGCGCGGAACTTGTGCTTGGCCCAGAAGAAGTCGAGGACGACGACGCGGTAGATCCAGATGCCGTCGGCGTCGACGATACCGGTACGCCAAGGGTGTGCATCGGATTGGATGGAGGGAGGGTTCTCGCGGTCGCCGTCGGTGACGTTCGGGCCGGGGTAGCGGACCAGGAAGAGGGAGTAGTCGACGGCATTGTTGTCTGCGAGGAGCTTGGTGTCTGCGTCGAGGAGGTCGAGGAGCTCTTGTCTCTTGCCCGCCTTCATGCGGATCTTGTCGGGGAACTCATCGATGAGCCTCTCCTTGACACTCTCGGGGGCCAGCTTTCCGCCTGCAATGTCTCGCTCAGGGAAGAAGTAGTCATTCGGCTTGAGGTCGTATGTCTCCCATCCCGACTTCCGGTGTTCAGTCTCCTCCATCTCCTTGCCGTAGAGGAGATTCTCCATGATGATGTGGTGCGTCGGGGCCGTGCCCAAGATGCCGCCAAGAGTTGCAAGGGAGGTGTACACCATGTCGGTGATGCGCACCAGCAGGCTGTGAGGGTGCTTCTTCATATGGGCTACGTAGGCATCGAAGAGGTCGTGCGTGAAGAATTCGTGTTCGAATCGGCGGGGCAGCGATTTGATGAGGAACTTTCCATCGGCTGTCGTGAAGAAGGTTGAACCGCTGTAGCCCAGGTCGCCGACGGGCTTCAGGTCCGACTCGCGGCCCTTGCCCTTGCTCCGCTTCTCCGCTAGATGGAAAGAGTTCGCGTACTCTTCTTCATCCATTTGCCAGATATTGTGTCGGAGCTCGAGAAAGTCGGCGGCGCGGTAGCGAGAGAGGGGCAGACTGAAAAGGGAGAGGAAGGAGGCGAGGACGCGGAAGATCTTGATGCGGAAGCTTCGTCGCTTAGGATTGTCGGGGTCAGTCGAGATGGCTGCAAGGATGGAGGAGGATATCGAGGCACTTCGAATTTGCATACTGGCTCTAAGAGACCGCAAGGCTTCTGAGTCGTTGGAAGATTCGTAACTGGTGTATGAGGGACGCTGATTATCGCCGGACGAAGTTCAGGAGAATGACGCGCAGCTTGGGGGATTTTGAGGGCAGAGAGCTCCAGCTGCGAGCTTGCGCTAGATCTGACGTCACTAGGGAGTACCTTGGGGGGAACCACTGCGATTAGGTTAGCGGGGCGCTAAGATACCTAGGATGACAGGAGCACGGGCGCTAAAACGCGCAGCGCACGCATCGTCGCTCCAGGAGTCGTAGAGCAAGAAGGGATGGCGAGTGGCACTCACATGTAGATGAAACCTGGTGATGGGTTGACCGTTTGTTTCGGAGAACTTGAGAGCTCTCATTGCGGAACAGTGGGGTTTCTGTAAGATCTCGACTAAGTGGTAACACATTCGAGAGACCTCCGCGTCCCTGTGCCGACGTCTTCAACGTCTGATACGCAAGGTACACCCCCGTTACAGCTACCAAGAGCCCGGAGATTCCAAAAATAGTAGCAACAAGATTTTCCGAGGACATCGACATGGTAAATTCTGGGGTGTTGAAGGTGTCCCCTGGGTTTGCATGCAATCGAAGTTCAATAAAAAGAAATGCTGGGTGGAAAGATTGCTCTTATATCACCCATAGTCACTAGTCTTCATCACGGGTGAGTACGGTGAAGGTGAGCAAGGAAAGTGAAAATGGATGTTCTAAGAAGGGAACAAAATCTAAGGTTCTGGAAGTACAGTAAGCGATTTGAGAAGTACTGCCGGCAAAGTATGGGCATACAGAAAGTACGTGGAAGCAGTTGACCAGGTACCTACCGGGTAGATGAGTACCCAGGTACCTGAGTACACGTAGCGTGTGTTTCCTTCGAGCCAACATCAGCCAATTGATGGAGACTTAGATGCAAAGTCCTATTGTTGGACTTTCATATCCCTGGAGGTCATCTTGGGCTGAATCCCTGTTTTGGATTAGCCGTTGGTTGAAACCACGATATCATTGGTGCACGCACCCCAGGCACTGCGACCCTGTGGCCTACGAGGGCTGGTGTCGGGCCTCGGTGGTGAGATTCCCGGCGAGACATAGGAACAGAGCAAGCCCGTAAGGCTCAGGCGGCGGGTCAATTTTAAATGCAATTTGATCGCAGTGGAAGATAAAGCCCGCTGAGTAGATAGAGCCGGCACAAGTTAATATATGTCGAAGACCTCTCTCTCATCATTGTTATTTCGAAGACAATACGCTGCTACAGTCTTCGCAAACCGACTCTTCAAGTTTCAAATGTAACTCTGGGTACATGTATCTTCGGATGTTTTGCGCGTAGACTGGCTACGGAACCGAATTGAACCTTGTACGGCTCCGGTATCCAGCAGAGACAATTGCCTGTCGCGGTTTGCATGTTTTCAATGGGGACAGTGCTTCGATTATCATGAAAAGTGTCGTCTTGATCAAAGATTTACGTCCCGCGCTCGAGGGATGACAGTGCACCCGAGCGCAATCAGCAGGGTAAAGCTCCGCCTTGGTAGTCGCGGACAGTGGTATGAATTATAAACAGATCGAAGATGTCAGCCCGTTGTGAAATTTCTAGTTGTAAGAAAGTCAGATCAATCAGTTGAATAGATTTCCCGTCGTCTCAAACTTTCATCTGGCAGTAGATCTTGTATAACCAGAAATAGAAGTACAAGCAAAAGTCCAAGCAGATGTAGTACAAGACGAGCAGAGTTTCCTGCCTCATGCAGACCCGCGATGGCAGCATTATGCCCGTAGCTTTGAGAACCATGGCCTGTATTTCAGACCATTTCTCCAACATGCCTGAGATGCGACTCATCTGGGACTGGGGGAGTTGGCCGAGTTGGCTGCAACCATCGGGGGGGATATTGAGGCGCATCGAAGTTACATATTGGCGCTGAAAGGCCGTCATCCTTTTAAAGGTTTTTAGAGAGCTTGCGACTGTATGTCTGAAATCTTTGAATCCTATCAACCTTGGCAACATTCGTTGGGGGAAGAAGTGTAGCTTGGGGCTGGAGCTGGGAGCCTGACATGCTGGATCTGATGTCATGATACGATGGCCTAGGGAATTCGCCTGTGATGGTTAGTAACGGGCCGAGCGCGTGGATGGTCGGGATGACCGAAGCATTTATCGTGACTGGGACCCATGGTAGGTACCAACATGCGAAAGCCTGATGGATCAACTGTTCATCCTGGAGCGATCGAGAGCTACTTTTATTAGATGAATGGGAATGCGTCTTCTTCAACGTCTGGCACGCGACGTAAACGCCTGTTGCGGCCACTAGGAGCCCAGATATCCCAAAGACGATGGCGATGATATTTTCCACGGAGATTGACATACTGAAACTGTAGCGGTCCTGGTCATCAACCACAAAAGGTGCTAGATGGGAAGCCTGCCCTCATATATCTAATACTCACACAACGCTCACCATCCTTACGGGAGGAAGAATGCAAGACGAAGCAAAGGCCAGAGACGGTGGAGATAGTTTGGCTAATACCCTGGACATGTTCCCCATGCCCTCCAGACATGATAGAGTTGTTTGAACGCCAAGCCCCTGGCCCCCTGGTGCAGTACAGGCAAGTCTCTGATGGTGTGCAAGGTTGCGTTATGGGGATGGTGGAAGCAGAAGAAGAGATCCTCCCCACCGAATCGGGCCTGCTCGACAGCTTGTAGCGAGCATGGATTGGTGGTGCGGCAAGGGTAGAAGAAACGATTGGACATGCCTTTCCTGCAGGCATGCGACCCAAGTGCTCCGCAGGGGGTTAAAAAATTGGGCTGCATGCAGGGCAATCCATCTTTAGCATGCACCCTGGAGGCGGCGGGATGGTCCGTGCAGGACGCTGTGTACTTGGGTGGGATCACACACAACATGGTGCCAGTTCACACCAATATTGAACAGACAAGTCTGCAAAGCCACGAATTCTAGCTGGGCAAGAAATCCTCGAAGCTCATTTCTTCAGTTTATCTCGACGTGGAATCGAGCAGGAAGAAGAAGAAACAATCGGCACCGGCTTGTAGATCATTCAACAACTCGTCTGAATTTACCTGGCGAGTTGGAACTGGTTCCCACATCCAATCCTTGAAAGATCTACGTTAACATTTCCCACGTAAATACTTGATAAGTGCAATTGCGATTACATCATAATTTAAACTAGAATCATGATGATAGCTCTCTTCATAAGTTTTCTGGGTCCAAAAAATATGATGAGCTATTGGGGTACTCGGGAGAACGGGTCCACGTGTCGAACACCAATATCTGAAGCGAGACAAAGCATCATGAACATAGCAACAATCGGACAGTTTGATTGATCTACAAGTTGAAGGTGATAAGTCAAAACACTTGCACAGCGTTTCGGAGTCAGAAAGAACTCGGAAGAAGCTTGGGCGCCGTCTAAGCTTTTGACTGTTATTCAATACAACCCTCACAGGTTTATGAGCGCGGCACTTCATTAGCCTCAGAAGACTGTCTCTATTTAGTGCCTAGTTGATTCTATTGAAACCTTTACTCTGTCTTTGTAATGACAATGCTATTCTCGCAGGAGAGTAAAAAAGAAAGAAAAAAAGGAAAAAAAAAAGAAAAAAAAGAAAAAAAAGAAAAAAAAGGAAGGGTTGTATCTCATACATTGTGTCTTTCTTGGCATTTGTCATGAACAAAGCCTCGTCAAAATGGGAAAGCTTCTAAGTATTGGAATAGAGAATTTCAAGTAATTAGAACGACTTACGCATCCATATTGATTATCAGTCGTATTGCAGAAAAGAGGACATTTCAAGTGTGTGGGCATACTTGTGTGAGCATGCCCAAATTGAGGACCAGCATTTAGTTGACATGTCTGTATTTCACCTTTGGTACCGTGGAATGAATCTGGATGAAAGCTTCTTGTCGCTGCAGATCAGCACTTGTGTTCGCTGCAGATCAGCACTCGTGTGTTTGTGACGGGCGTGGTTCCTCAGGTCAGTTACTGAGTGCGACGAGCGTTCCATCAAACTACGCCAGTGAAAGTCCAATAATTCCTCTGGCTCAATTTAAATCTCAAGTATTGTGGAAAGTGTTAGTCGATAACTCAACACCTTCATTTTCACTCAAATTACCTGATGCCTCTGAGACCCCTTCACAACTAGCGGCTATTGGCATCAGAAAGAGGGTTGATAGAAAAGCATGCAAGTGAGTACTGGATATCACACACATATGCCAGCGAAGATGAAAGCCCCAGCACTTATATTATAACGAAATTTCATTTCTAAGGGAGTTGCAATCGGCTATCTACACATCCTAAGTACGGATAATGTGCAGCGTCCTTCCGTATTGTGCATGCATAAAGCCTTCAAGTTCCGCAACCACAATCACGCTTTTAAACTGGGCTTCTACGGTGAACATTCTGATGGCTTTGTTCAAGAGTCAGAAAGAAACGCGACATAATTTTCCACTTCAGCTGGCAACGGCAGCCAAGCGGCCCACATGATAACGGAATACGCGCTGAGGTCTTTGTCCGCGTATGACACGCATATTGTTCCATGCAGCGATTGGCTTCATCGAAAGCAGGGCTGTCTAGCGCATCCGGATCACCTCGGGAGAGGATAGCGCCAAGCAGGCAAACAGGAAGACCGCCTTGCTCAGCACAGGAGATGTCATAGAGGAGGGACCGTTGCAGATGTCGAGGAAATCAATGATCATTTCCAATTGGCCTAGGTGGGACGGGCGTCTTCTTCCTGCGTGGCCTGGGCTGTGCTTGTAGGCATGCTTGCCCGTGAGGGGTAAGGCAGACCCGGGGCAACTTGAATCAAACAGCGGTGAGTCGGGTAGGTACGTATTCAGAGAGACGGCATACAACGTATCAGAACCCCACTCGCACTGCTTCAAATTCCAAAGAAGATACATACATCCCAACTTGCCTCTTCAATTTGGCCGCCGACTAGCACTGCCTTCCAAGTGATCAGAACACTTTTTCCACTTGCACCCTCGCGGCTCCGACGACCTTAAACTCTGCGCCATCGTCGCCTTCCAAATCGGACGGCGAATACTTGAGTGATTAGAGTAGGCAATATCAGTTACTGGAAAAGTGCTTCAAGTCAAAGTACGTCAGAATCTTGTGTGGAAGTGCTATCTGAAAGTTTGAGATCGACGAATGCCTCTCGGAAGGTCTGAATTTAGCGATTCCTTTCTCTGCGTCTCGCATCACGAAGAACAGCGCCGTATGATACCGCATATTGTCAGTGCAGATAAATGGTTGATTCTGCCTACAGGTAAGGATGATGTTCTCTGATGTTGGGGACAGGCTTGTGGTCAGCAAAGTCCGTGGCGGTGGAATTCTTGCCTAGACCCGGGGCAATGGCACTCTTAACAGTCGGATTTATGGTCATGCGCGTGCGTGAATGCCCCGAAGATTGGTTTGGTGGTGGGCTAGAAGGGGACTGCATGAGATAAAAGTCACATAAAAAAGCCAACTGCGAAGACAAAAAGCCTGAGGGTCTAGGTGGTGGCACATGATTGAGGCCGATAGCGTAGCTGGGTAAGGTGAAGTGTTGGGTTCACAAGTGGTATCAGGGTCTCCAAGCAATGAGCAATCGCCTACTTAGTGAAAGGAGCTTCCGTAAGACTTTTGGATGTGCGCGTTTGACAAGCATCACCCATGGACTCTGAAGAGTGTCATCGCTGTGCGGGCCGCGCCGCGGCTAACAGGGATGTAGCCCCTAGTGGTTCTCCACGATGAGTCTGCTCTCAGTTAAGACGCGAATTTCAATTGGGTTCCGACTGCTATCCAATAGAGAACTAGAACTAGAACTCTCAGCACGTTTATAAACACGAGGTCTCTTCCGATGTATCTCATTCCACGATATAGTGGTTATTCACGCAGTACTTCTACAGGGCTTGTTGATTTGTCAAGTGTAAAATCCAGAGTCGACAAACGCTGTAGCAATTGGACCACGAGCAAGAAAATATCAACAGGTATATTTAGCATCGCAGCTACAATTTCCTTTGAAACCCCTTAATGTCCATATCTATTCCTGGAAAGTATTGTCACTTTCAACGCTAGCGATTTCCCGGCATGCCTCTCCAGCTATGTTCCCTGTCCGTTGCCTCCAACTAGAATGGAGTGAGACACAGCGTGTACCTATCAATATTAATGCAGGTACCTGTAGAATGGAGAATGTGGAATGGGGATGTAACCGTTCTGGTTGCTTATCAGAAAGTGACCTAGCCAAGCCTATTACATATTATGCATGGGCATCCTTTTGTGAACCGACGAAGTGCTAAGGCAGCACAACGCAGATATCGTAACAGGGCGGTCGATGGGGATTCCGGGTACTGGAAGCCGGAAATGTGGATAACGGAGCTTGAAACGGAACGTTGAAGGCTGGCGGACGGGAAAACCGTGGTTGTCGACGAAAAGTGCCCCTTGACTAAAACAAAGGAACTCAAGCGCCATGTGTAGAACATCATAATTATGGGCTGTCTTATGTTCTCCAATTAATGGGCTCTACAGACTCTGACAACTTGACTCAAGACTTCACCGGTGGATTGATTGGTGGTCGAGAAAGAATTGATGTATCGAACCTTCAATGACCTACCGTTTCCGCCCTGCTAAGTTGCTAACCGACTGGCCTGTTTGTAACGTTCGTCAAGAGGGCCACCAAAACTGCTCATATTGGACGAGCTTCACCAAATGATGTTGCAAAATGAATGTTCTACGGATAGCAACAGTTTGCAGCCCGAAGAAGATACGGCTGATTTTTGGGAGTTCGCCTGAGTGCTTAGGCACAGGTTATGCCGTCAAGAGATACAGAGTTGAAAATCAAAATGAGACCTGAAAGTGACGATCATACAGACACAGAGCGATGATGTTCCAATAGATATGCTCAGAAGCGGCAACGTATTACGTTTCTTCCTCCCCATTACTTATCGCATTTTGATGAAGCGTATTACGTTTACAGAGCAACCAAACGGCTTTCTAACTATATGCAGCCGTGAGAAGTCAAAGCTGGAACACTAACAAACGCCGCTGACGGTAGAAGTGTCCCCCACATTGCGTGTCTCTCCTACAGGAAAGCCAAACATCAATTCACGTGCAACATATGCAACTTCGTAACCAGAGGCGGCTTACGTGCTGTGTTTCACTTGGGAACAACAACGATCCTCTCGGCTCATAGCACAAGACGTAGGGGAAAATATCTAACCAGATCACACGAAGAAAGTTTGACACTTTTCTCTAGCGAATATAAAATGCTGGGGTTGACCAGAATGAGAGAATAATTACCATAATATGCGTGGGATGAGCTCGTGAGTAGAACATGAAGCGCGGGTAGGTACGTAATCCTGGAGTGGACATTCGGCCGAGTGGACATTCAGCCGGTTCTGGTCGGGGTACTGTGGGGCCACAAGAATTAGCCGAGACTGCCAGGCTTGCAGTCATCCATGCCGATTCACGATTTCAGCCTTTTGGCTTCGTTCTGGGTGGATGGATTGCTGGTTGTTGGAAAACTAGAATTCCATGAGACTTTTAGTGGCAATTAATCTAGTGCGGGACAGTAACATGCAATCCCGATTGCGATTTGTGTTCACATGTCAAAAAGTCCACCTCTGAATGGAATGTGTAATTGAGCTGGACATTCTGGATATCAAAAAGTGATGATCATCATTCTTATGTACACTGTGCTGACCCTCCCAGTTTTCTTCGAAGTCTAAGGCGTGATGTTGGAAAAGATTTCGATGTTCGGACATAATAGTTGGTGCGACTGGGGTTGCCGTCGGATAAGGTTCGCATGGGCAGGGGGCCCAGTCCTGGCGATGGCAGCGGTGCTTGGGGCGTTTCACACCGCATGTCGTTCTTTCATCGTCCGGTGTGAAGCAAGACTTAGCGGTCCCAAACCGCCGGAAAAGTCGCTGGAGAAGTGTGCAGCAACCGAAGGTGATATGCCATGCAATCCTCGGACATTGGTAGTGGGGCCGAATGAGAGGAGGGCAAAGTGTGACTTGAGAGATTTGGGCTGAGGAGGTAGCCCTGGAGAAGCTGAAAGTTGGAATCTGTGGGATCGGAATACAATCATGCCGAGCTAGTGGCCAATATGAAATCGCATACTGGGGATTCATTGCGGTGTTAGAGAAGATGTCATCGTAGGTACCTTAGGTGGCGTAAGGCAGGCAGGCGCGGTGGGCTACCTTAGACTCACCAATGCAGATTTCCAGCGGCAACATCTTGGATCTAATGCCACCGCGTAGGTATGCCGAAATGAGGGACCTGCAATGGTCCGCCCGCTCGTGCATGTGGAAGGTTGTGGTAATACTGATGGTTAGCATCAGGGTACATCGGACGGAAATATGGATATGCGACGGGTTGTAACTCGATGTCCTCTCCTCGTCTTCTCCGGTGCTCCTGGCGAGCTGAGATGTAGGTGAACACAGCCGAGGCGATCGCAACCACAAGGCTGAGCACACCGAACACTATGGCAACCAAAACTTCTGTGGAAATTGGCATGGCGTTGGAAAATTGGAAACGAAGGGATTGCGCGAAAGAAAAAATATCTTGTGCTCAAGGACTCTCTCGTGGTATAGAGGGAGGGCCCGACTTTAATAAATCACAGTTTGGCGCTTGCTGCACTACTCGATACACCCGCTATACTGGTTTGGAACCAAACGAACCTGTCTCCGGGAACTCGCAGGGGTGTAATGGGCTGGTTGTAAGGAACCCTGAAGAGACGGGAGTCCAGTCTGGTGTAGGCTACCCCTGGAGCAGGTACAGGGTCGATCAAAGGATACGAATACAGCTATGAGCTTTGGCCATGCCTGTGAGTACGTGCACGACAGCGCCTGTACCAAGTGACCTGAATCATAGGTACCTGGGTAAGATGTCTTTGGACAGGCCGACAAATGGGTTCTGATGCAGGGATGACCCCCAAGACAGCCTCCGGTAGCCTCCAATCATGCAAACGCAATCGGAGATTTCTTCATCTGCCCGAGTCCAGAGCCCCAAGCCACCCAGACGTGTAGTCTCTAATGCATGCACCACACATAAACAGCGCAGCGTTACGGCGTCCATCTCAGCCTGTGGACGATCTCCTCCAACGGTGACGGTGGACCACCCTGACGACGTTGCTAAGAGATGGAAAGGTAGCAGGATGTTGCTTGGTTACCACGTTCGCAGTAGAATACTTAGATCTACATAGACTGTGTCCTCGCAAGTTCGCGTTCTCTCAAGGCAACACCGTGCAGTTGCACCAGCTCCAAACTGTAGCTTCGCTCCTGATTGTATAACAGAACTCTCTACGCTGAATTCATTTGCCTTGCCCATTCAGCCTGCCTTGCGTATGTCCAATGTTTCGTCGCGGCATTGTATTGTGTATGTGCCGTACGGAGAGTCGACTGAGCTGATGCTATATGTAATGACCCTTGGACTAAAACTAAACTTTCCTGCTACTATGGGGCTACTTGTCACCAGGCCAAGATTCTCTAGGGACAATGAACTTCGAATGCTTAGCTAAAGGTGAAGATGACCGTCGTCTACGGCCGAGATATTCGTGGTCTCTGTGCTATCCATTATCATAGCAGTCCATAATGGTCCTTTCCAGGAACCGGATTCATTGCGGACATCTTGCAACTGTGAGTCTTTCTTCCCTTATAATTTTTTTTTTCGCAGTTTGCCGCCTGGAAGCGCACCTTGTTGACTGCCGTATGACTCTCACGGGGAAATATTCGACGGCCAGGACTTGCAACTGTGAGGTCCAAGACTCAGCCATCATTTGCACGCAAACAAGGATCTGAACTCCATTAATCGATCATGCTTGCTCAAGTAAATCTCAGCCTGAAAGCTATGTAACGTGAAAATATTGCGCATTGAGCAACAAAGTCGACAGCTTGATAGCTTGTTCGACGCCGTGACGGGCCTGAATTTGCAAAGACTTAGGTGCAAGAAACCCGCTATGATGGCCATTCTTGTACGTGACTGATATTATGGGCAGGCCGAAGCGTCTCGGGCGACAGTGAACCTTGAAAACGCTGGTATGCTTAGAAACAATGTTGGTGTAGAGATCTTCTGCCTTATCTAATGCACGCACCGGGAGAACAGGGGCCAAGTGAATACTTACTGACCTCTTGAGACACGACTTTCTTTAACTTTTCTGACAATTTGACCGGTGTACGTGATACTGAAGGAAGATGTATCCTGGTATCGGTATACATATCTTGTCAGAGTGTTCGTGGCTGCTCTCCCAGCCTGGGCTTCCAGCAGTGCTTAGTAGCAAAAAGCAGCCGCCGGAATAGCAATGGCCAAGCTGAGAATTCCAAAAAACTGTACTGAGGATGGTTTCAGCGGTGATAGACATCTCGAAGAATAGAAGAACAACTACTGGAGTAAAAGTTCGAAATAACTGATACAGTCCACTACATGAGATGCAAATATTAGATGGGTTGGAATTGGGGCTTTTATGTTTGATACCGGCCTCGATCAAGTAATGACTCATACATGTGCCCGCTCTGAGTTCGAAGTGTTAAACCTAGAGACCGAACCGCACCACTTCCAGAGTCCGACGGGAATGACGCCGAGCGACGGGCTGCTGCAAGGTTCAAGAGGCCCTATCTGGCTTATCGTGCCTGGAGTGGACAGAGTGGGAGGGAGAAAAGATGGAAAGAGCAGGGGCTGACAGATGCCAAAAAAGACATCAATGAGCGTAAGCCCGAATGCAAAGGATTGAAAACGCACCGGGGCGAATTTGCAGGTCTCAAATTGTCTACGCACACAAATCACCAAGGAAAACTACGCAGGCTGGATTACTATGCAGGACTCACATTCTGTATGAGCCGACCACCTGCTCAGCTAACGGGCGGCAAACCCCTGAATAGCATGCGTCAATATTTGAAAGTACACGGATTTTAATGCTCCCTGAGCGTTGCGGGTGTTCCCCGGACGAGGTGGAGTGCGTACACATGGCAACCCCCCAGGAATTCTAAGGCTGAGGGGGGGCAAGGGCTGCATCAAAATCATCAGGAGCACTAACTGCCAGTTTGAAACAAACACTGTCAAAACCAACCTAGCAGGCTCTCCTCTTGGGTCGCGTGGATGCACCGAGACTTTTCTTCGCGAGTGGAATTCGCTGGATGCTTGTTTGCTTCTAGGTCACCTTAGATTGAGAGACATGGTGGCTGAGTACTTGAGAAAAAAGACGTATCACCGGGCTACCACCTTAGTGAGTAGCTTCTGCATCCGCACAAAGTAGAACAAAATCAAACAAATTCCTTAAGCTCAGATAATCAGACATGAGATTGAGAAAAATAGTATGATGAATCGTAGTAAATCCCTCAACAAATGAACTCCGACAACGTTTCGGTCTCCTTGTCTAGCAACGCCATAGCGCTTCCATTTGCTCTTAATTATATGATTCAGTGAAATGGTATGGAAAACCCCGGTCGCAGTCTTGACCTGCTCTGACAATTGGGCTTGTTGGATTGGAACAGGGCTCAGCAATTTAAGACAGTCACCAAATCCTGGTGGACTGGTAGATATGGGGTAGGTGAGGCTAACGTTGCTGACGTTGCTGACGTCGCTGACGTCGCTGATGTCGATGGAAAATGAGTTCGAGCAAAAATGCATTTAAACTTGCGACATTAGGTGTCTTGCCCCTAAGCTAGGTTGCTGCCTGTATTTCGAGGGCCGCAGTGTTGGTGATTCGCGTGTACTTGCTGCGGCGAACTGGTGCAGTCTGACGGTGGAGTGGGGGAGGCGTGGTGCGCCGCGTGTCGGGCCGTTAGGTCGAATGCAATGAACCCTGCCGCAGATACCTGAATCTGGACTGTGTTGGTACATGAGAACCCAAGAATGGCGCGCATTGGCTTCGAACCTGGCGTGCGTGTTCTTGGACTTTTTGCTATGAAAAAGCCTTGATTGCAAAGTCTAGCGTCTGTAACCTTGAAAGTCGTACCAATGTGACTCCCGCGGGGGGGCAGCGTTGCAATTGTGCTCCGACCAATCAAACCCGCTGAAAATCAGATTGACATTGGTAGGCGGTCTGTACTGTCGAGAGCATCCTAGGCATTCGTACACTGGACCACTCATGTGATGAGCATGTGTTTGTGTGTTGTGACTGGATTTGCGACGGCCCTGCTTAACTGCCAAATATGCGAATAAGGCCGAGAGGACAGCAACCAAGAGGCTAGGAACCCCGAGGACGATCGCAATAATGACTTCGGTTGAAATTGACATGGTAGATAGCTTGAACAGGGAACAGTGGTCGTGACAAAGGTGAGAAAAGTAGGGGGCTGATTTAAATCGCAGAACACCGTTTTCTAGGGGTGATCAGGAACCTGATATCATGTCAAAATTCGTCTGGGAAAACGCCGTCTAAGTAGTTGAGATAGTCGTCAATGCGTTAGTCGTTCTTCTGAGAGGCACCTACCATCGTGATTCTCAGCGATCCTTCATAGTGTCCGATCATGGTGGCTTAGTTGGGGCGTCGAGCATTGGGAGGCGCTTGAATTGGTGCGATCCTATTGGTGCGCGCATTCAATGGCTGCGCCCCAGGCTGAGGATGGGAGCCACCCTTGATGAGAACACTGTGAAGGTGGATTTGAGCGTATCTGTTACTAAGCTGGTTTTCTGAATAACAATGGAGGGCTCTACGCAGCACCTACTTAATTATCAAATTCCCCTGTTCATGGACGAAACAATTGAACTCTGAAAACCGCTCTCATAGTCACCTTCATGTGAAATGTCCCCCTCATGGCTGTCATTCGACGAACTGCAACAAATACTTTCGTGGCTGCTAGATTTCTCTAGGGACCCTGGTACTCTTATTGATATACCCTATCCGAACAGTCTTAAATCGCTCCTAAAAGGCCTATATCAATAAGTGGTATGTTGCATATCGAAAATCTAAAACATCTATTCGTGCAGACAAGTGTCTGCGGTTAACTAAGACAATTCTAATATTTCTTCCTCGCATAGCATAGTAACACTCATTGGTAAGCATAGCAAAGAGATCTACAAGCCAATAGGTTCTTTTATATAACCGTGATTCAATTATCATTAAGCAGGAAGGGAAGATGATCAGTCAGCTGGAACTACAGATATGAGGGGAAGTGCCCTTTTACTCTTTCTGACCTGTCGTTGCATTTTAAAACTGCTGGATGATGTGTCCCAAAATTAATAGGGACTAACCTTCCGATATTTCATAGTTGAAGCGAGTGCATATCATGACCAGGACACTATAGACCCGGTATTCCATGCATTTCATGATACTCCGGATTCATTGCTCTCAACGAGTCCAATTTTGGAAGGGTTTAGAGGTGTAGGCCCCCTTTCGAGCGACGGCAAATCTAAGATAACAACTCTGGCAGGCTTGGCTGGCCATGCATCCGGGGACCTCACACCAGGACAAAGCCAACTGAGCAGCTGTGTGTTATAGGGCAGCTAGAAGGATATGTAAGATGACAACGAGCAGGACTAGATTTATCAGTCTCCTTTTCAAGATGAGAAAGCTGGTGAATTGGTATAACTGCTTAACGACAGAGAGAACATGTCCTTGGATACTTATGATCAATTTCATAAGTCCTGAGAATTATGAGACTCTGGGGATCAAGCACGCTGGGGAGATCACGAGATTTGCCAAGGCACAAGGGAGATTTTGAGTAACATGGAGCCTGGCAGACTGATGTTCATGGCCTGTCAATCATCGAGTCCCTGGCGAATGTGAAGCCCTTCACACTATCATCGCTTCATACCCAGTGGGTTAGGAAAGCCTCGAGCTAAATAAGACCTCAAGCCAAATGCGGGTGTCATCAACATGAAGTCTACTATGTGGATGTTCAACTGGCATCAATTGCGGGGTTCCAATCCTCCTTCAATTGCTATGAACGGACAAACTATTTTCAGATTCAAAAATCCGGCTTAGGATGCATAAGAAGAATAGCGTGTAACGACCATTCTGATATCACCAGAAGAAGAGAAAAGGAAAGAGAAAAGTGAAGTGGGGGTAAGGGCGGCTATAATAAGTGTCAACTCATTTGCATGCCAGGGCCTCACACCATAGCGTGGCAATGTACTTCTTGACCCTCTTTCGGATAGTGCACGATCACGTGGGATACATCGGTGGACTCCGGCTGGAACGGGAGCAGCGAGCTGAAAAGCCTTGAGCAAATTAGAAGGCCGGACACAAAGGACGCGAGCCATGGGTTGCGAGCTGGAGTTGGATAGCAAAGTGCATAACCTTGACATCAGTCATAGGCTCAGACGCGTCCGACTGTGCTTGGCGCTGTCGCGTAACGGTGCCTCAACTATGTATGATTGGCGACCTACAAATGCACTATTGATTTCGGTGTCAGCAAAAAGTGGTTCAACCAAATTCCATTTCAGATGACGCGGCAGTGACGCCCAACTTCCCGCGACGAGTCCACACGCTGTATCCAAATCGCATCTCTGTGGGGAAATACGACTTGCCTGTAAGTGGATTTTCAAAGTCTCCCAGATGCAAATTTGTTCATGCTCATTTCGGGGGTCATTTCACAAAGCGGACAATTAATGTGCATCGGAGATGACTCCGGTGGTCTTGATGCCTAAAACGCATACGCTGATGCCTGTCGGATGTACAGATTCAAGATCTTGTTTGGAATTATACCCCGACAGCCCGATTGTCTAAATATGCCCTCGTTCTCTATATGTGGAATTTCAAACATGCACACATCGATTAACCTGGTGACGCACGAGGAATGGAATTAGTATCAAGGTAACATGGGATCTAAAGCTTCAACTTGCTTTCCCTCGCCGTCGGAACCACCGAACCTTTAGGCTACAACTTGCACATATCGTGTGTTCGAGTCAATCTTATTGTCACATGTGAGAACGTCTTATATCTCAGGCCGCAGTATACATTAAACCCAAGTCTCTCTCCTCGAAAGTATGCGATGGACAAGGTATTGTATTGGAATCATGATGACCGCTGCTCTGATTATAGAACAGTTTCCCCTTTTCCCTCTCAAAAAGCGCCATGTCACCCCTCGTTCTCATCAGTGCCATTTTGCAGGACAATGCAAGAGACCGGCTATGTTGGTGAACGTCTGAAGAAAGAGCATTGTGGTAAGTAAATCATTCTCAAGGTGTTAAGCCTAACTAACTCATAAATCCGCAAAATACCCCGCATGAGATTTTAGCCTAGACTCGCCCAACTACGATGTGTCCAAGAGCAGATTCTTCTATGTCGTGCCTTTGTTGAGAATCTCAAAACAAAGGCCCTGCCTGCTCGGTTGCAGATCACTGAAGATCACCATAAGTGAGATTCTGACGCACCATAGCACACAAAGTGCTTGTCCTTGCTGGTCAGAGTTACGGCGCTGTCGCCTCCAAATGTACACAGATTGTAAGCTGGTCAGTTGCGGCAGTGTTCAACTTAGGCCGACAGACGAGGCGCAATGGCTTACAAAAAGAAACGACAGACCATACATGCATTGCAGTCACATCTCGTGATTGGTTTCCTGCTCAGCCGAGCAATCTGGGTCAACACATCCGACCTGAACTTGGCACCACTGTTCAAAAGATGATTGGCCCCCCTTTTTGGCACAGGCTGCTGCATGCATCCTACATGTTACTCACACTCAAAGAGAACAGCGGTGTAGGAGGCGACAGTGTTGCGTACACTCAAGGTAAGGAAAAGTGGTGGAGTCTCTGAGGCGTGCTAAGGTAGATATCTGTACGGCGAATTTGCAACGCCAGACTGCCCGTAGGTTTTGGCTAGCCAAGCGAGACTTCAGTGACTACCGACCAGATGGTCCAGTACGACTATTTAGCGCCTCGATGACAAGGGGGATGACCACCGGTCGAACTCTGGTCAAAGGGGGGGGGGGGGCGGGGGGGGGGCGGGCGAGGGGGGGGCACGGGGGGGGGGGGGCGGTGGGGGGGGG